>JAQFZW010002151.1:0-19437 GCA_034687055.1 Heteromurus nitidus
CGGACCGCCTGAGAATGCCACGCTCCAGGTTCTTATCAAAAGTAAGTTGCCCTTTTGAGAAAACTTTTTTTATTGAGTATATCACGAATTCCTTTGAAGAAAGCTGGAAGCAGTGAACGGAGAAAACACTTTTTATGCTAATTTTGTAAGCAGTGTGCAGTATACTGATAGGAATATTAATAAACATGACACACACGAGAGTTCGCAGTTCCACACTTCCATATAACGTCCCGAGACATTCTTTTCTTTTGCTGAGCTAAAGAATATTGTAAAAAAAGTTTGGCATGAAAGCAGTTTGATTTTGGGTACAACCATTGACCTGGTTTTCCTCCTTACGATTGCGAACAATAATATATATTTTTGCTTATAATGCAAGAATCCTACTCGAAATGGTTGATGTCACTAAAGAGAGAAAATAAAACTGTTTGCGTGTGCTATCAAGGGGATAGGTATATTGATTATATAATATAGTCAAAGTACTTGTAGTCTTGTAACCGCAATATGACCTTGTCTAGTCGAATCCGACAATAATACATATAATAAAAAAATCATAAACGCAAGAGATAGTACTGTTTAGTACTTACACACAAGGTTTCTCCTCAGATATCAACGATATATATCGCTGCGCGTTATAACTAAAGCTTTATGCAACTTTCCCCATTTTGTGCTGAAATATGTATGTCAATGCGCACTCATGTGTACAAAAAAATGTCCTCGTCTTATCCGCATCTTGTTAATATTCGAGTCACCTTCTTTTTATTATTCCAGTTTTGAAGGCAATTGAACAAGACAGTCCCGCCGTGCCGACACTGTTGACCGACTATATTCTCAAAGGTGAAATAATTCACACAATTAAATAGCATATTTACTTGTTCTTTGCATCCCAATCCATTCTGAAGAGAAAGTAGTGAATAAACGTCATATTTATATACTTATGCTTTCTCTCTATATTTCAGTCCTGTGCCCGACGTAGGAACACTCGCCTGGATCACCTTTTATACTCTTGGCATCTATACAACTTCATACATTAACTACATTCGAATAAGCTACCACAACTATTTGACTTTATTCGTAAGAGAACAGTCATATTAATGCAATGCAGTTTATTATAGAAGAAGAAGAAGAAGGAGTCTACGGGACTAGTGAAAGCAGAGAAAGTCACTCCAATCAGCGCGGTACAGAATAAAGCAGACTGTATTCGCTAAAAAAGCAATCCAATCGAACATAACTTATATTATATAGGTTCTGTACATTTTAATAATATCTGATCGCCATTCAGACACTTATCAGGCCATAAACTCGTGTTGCTCTTCAAATTCAGCAAAAAAAATTCTCATTTCCAAAAAATTTGGAAGCATCGTGTATTACACCTTAAAAATATATAAAGCCTATTATCGTACTTCCTACGTAGGCATGTTTATATATAGCGTTGCTTTCCTTTAAATTCATATGAAAATTAAAAATCTCAGACTATCAACAACTTTCTACATTTTAAGGGACACACCGTTATATGATTATATAATGAATTTTCAGTAGAGGGGAAAATAAGTATTGTATTAACGAGTCAAAATTTGATTACTAGCAAAAAAAAATGCCGGATATATAATTCACTCTTGTACTTTCCTGATCATCTCTGTATTATCGTAAACTTTCCAATTTTCGAATCAGAAAAGAAATTCCAACAGACGAAGAACGACATCTTGAAAATACTTTTTAAAATTGGCGTGTTTGTATTTGAATCGAATTGACTCATTGCTGGAGAGAGAAAATCCAAAGAAAGAAGACCGAGCTACTGAGCAAAAAATTTATTATCTTTGAATGATATTTGATAATTATATAATCTCTAATTTACCTATGAATTATGATTAACAGATACTCAATGAATGTTGCGCTAATAATAGACAATGTACGTAGGTAGCTATATAGCGGGGTATTTTTGACATGCGGATCTATGAAACAGTTTTACTAACAAGATATTATCCAATAATATGACAGGTAAAAAATTAGTGGCAGAGTATACATGTTACTTACAGAACGTATAAAACTACACTTAATTGAGTTCAGTGCGACATTAAACACTGCAAAAAGGGTTTCTTTACTTCGACTCAATTTAAATTATGACTTCCTCTGCGAGTTCAACCCACGGAGGAATCAGCAGTCTTAAAAATAGGATAATTAATCATAACACCTAAACCTACATACATGCAATTAGTATTTAGATATGAATATTTGACTACATAAAATTCATTCAAGAACTGCATATAGAGTCGAAATAATACACACACACATTCTTTGACCAAAAAATGTTATAACGGTAACGGTTATATAAAATAACGGTAAGAAACCGTAAGCAATTATTATCATGTTAATCAGAGAGATAATGTGTACTTGTGTGTGAAATTTATTACTAAAATGCTTTACATTTAAAAACTGAAAATGAAGCCATGTACGTATTGCAATAGGGAAAATTGTCTCAATCAGATTTACTGGAATTTTTATCGCTACAATTTATTTGGTGAAAGCGATATAAATTAAATGCATTGTTCAGTCAGCCTTTTCTTTAAGAATTCCAGTTCCTATATAAGTTCAAAAATTTTGATATGCTCACCTCATGCAAATCTTTTAAAAAAAGCTTCTTGAGCATTCCAAAATTAATGGATTAAAATTTTGTTAATCAGATTAAAATATACACGTGTGTACTACATTTCCTTCTCCAACCGCAAATCCGTGACGCTTCCATGTTGAGTCGTTATTGATGCAGTTTAAATAATTATTGAGGACTTAAATACGTATGATGTTATATGATTATAAATTGTCAAATATTATATCTCGACAAAAGTGTTTGGGCGAATGATAATAATTTTTCCTGAGTTTGATTGTATCTGTAGCAGAAAGTCATATATTATAAAAACACTTCGTAATTAAAATACATATTTGTATGTGTTGTATTCGTATGAATTGTGTATTGTAGCTTAATTAGACTGCCTCAGTTTGTTCCACACAAAGGAAACGCAAACGATATTTTTACTTTCGTGGCCATATTTAAACTGTGTTCTAAGCATTGCATAGTTTTGTAAATGCTGTACGTTCCGCAATATGTAATTAATATATACGATTTATATATAAGTTTATCGCTGCATTCGCAAAAAAAAACACTCACATCAGCTCTGCAAATTATCTAGTCATTGATTTAAGTTGAACGTATTTCGTTATAAAAATGAAAGGAAAACGAATTTATATTGTAAAAAAATCAGTTAATTTCACACATTGTGTATCACTCATGTAATTACTAAAGTATGGTTATGAAGGAGGCTTGTAACGAGAACATTTATGTATAATCATGAAAATCGTACCTCAGTTTATGTTTTAAATTACCTGAATTATTTGTAAGAAGTCCAAAACATGAACGCTGTAAACCCCAATTTTTTTTAATCCGAGAGACGCTTTAGTCAAATTAAAGCGAAAAACATAGTCAATCATCAATTAATCATTCTATGAATTTTTTCATATTAAATCTATTTTCTTCGATGAATTCTTCAAACTGTAAACTTTCTTTTGCTATAAAATATAGTATAAGAGTGTAACGTATAATAAATTATGGAATTTTTATATAATTTCTGCATTATCGCTTTGTTCAATGATATTTGCATACAATCTGTAGCTTTTCCCGGATGGAGATATTAAATGTGACAAAAAGTGGGTCAGAGCAATTTCTTAGAATTCATGATAATCATACTCTGAAATCCAAAAGTATCCACTTGCCATAAAGTCAATTAGGTATATTGGTAATCACACGTCTATAATAATTATCTTTTATGTACCATGCCTAAAACCGTAAACGCGCGCATTAGTAGAGGTAATTTTATCGGAGGCTTATCACATGGAGAAAAGAGTAATATAATTGTAGTTAGTTATTATAATCAGAATTGTCCGTGAATGAATGAAGACATGTCTGTTACATTATTAAGTTTATGTGAATCTGTGAATGCTCCGGAGAAGAAAGCCCACTAATTAAGATTGCGTTTGTAACGTGCGTATGTATATATATATGCTTCGTAAAATCTGAGAGAAAGTTGTATGTTTGTAAATGGGGAGAACAATGTTAACATATTTTTGGTGGTGATATTTTCCCTGACAGTTGACAGTTTATTCTTTGAGCTAAATTATAATTACAAATATATATTAAAAATTGGATGGTCCTGCTAAATATGTAGACCAAGGCTGAGGCAAGGTTTTTTTTGACATATATACAATCTTGTGTTTGCTTTAAATTTTTTGTATTTCTTGCGTTAAGTCTATATGAACAGCAATTATGAAATGTTACTCTGACTGTTAAACATTCAGAATGCACACGAACGTTAACTACAATCAAGCCAGGCGTGTTAATATGCAAAAAAACTACAAATATTTGCTCTTTATGTATACCCTTTTATAGTCATTAATGTTTAGTCTGCGTTTGATTTCATAGTTCAAAGTAAAAGTGGAACATTATGAATTAAGTAACTACGACTAGTGATTACTGGAAATATTTTATTACATAATATACAATATTATGTGGGTTGGACGTTCATAGAAATTCGAACAAAGAACGCCACAGCTTATATTTACTTGGCTTTTGTGTAGGGTGGAGCCTGGAGCGTTTTATCCAGTTTAAAATTTACTTGTGATTGCGTAGATTAAAAGGATGCATTACTACTGCATAAAATATAATCTTTATACATGGAAATTATGTACTTGCATCAGCGGATGAAAAATTATTTCTAATGATTTATGTTATTCTTTCCTCGAAAAAAGCAAAAATATTCTTTCGTTCACAAATACACAAGAAACTGCGCATACGTATTCATACAAAGAATGCCTACAAGATTTTAATATGTTAGGTTCAGTAATTACTCTTATACCTGATTGGCGGTCGGCAATAATTCTTTTTTCAATAAAGTATTAAAAGCAATCGCTTGCATAAGCTGTCTGGTTTGAATTCGTTCATTAATGCCAATGTCTAAATGAATGGACTTCATGCATAAATCGTACCATGATCATCTATAAAAACTTGTAAGAAACAAGATGTATACATAATCTCGAAAAATTTTATTATTACATTTTCCAGTTTTTCACACACCTTTTCATACATTCATGAAATGACACCAAACAACGGAATGAAGTATTACAAAGTTTACATGTAATCTAATCGACATTAAGGCAAACATTAAAAATATACCTTTATGGTCTCATTTATAATACCTTAATTACATTCGAAAGAAATAGTAATTAAAGATTTCAAACATATTAATTTTAACCGTTTACTGATCTATAAGTAAATGTAATTTGCTAATGTGATCGTGATAAAATATTTGTAGTATTTATGCAGCAGATGCCCAGTGGAATTGGGTAAGTCAACATGAAGATTTTTGGATACTCATACGGATTTAGTAACCATTAGAACAGCGGAAGGAACTAGTCCTGCCAAAACACAATTACATATTTATACCTGAATCATAATATTATCGTAAATCGAAGCAGCATAGACACAAATATATAGTAAAACTCAATCTTACCTAATGTTTCTAAAGGCATATCGTATTCATCTCCTTCATAAATTTTTCGTGGAAAAGATGTCATCAAGTTAAATGGGCCAAGTGCACCGTCATCGCGGTTTAACTCCACATATAGTCGTACTGCTGCCAAGGGTTCACTAACCCCAAATGTCTGGACAAGAGTCTTCCCAGTTGGTAGGCGAAGCTGCGAACAATTACAAATCAGCATTTACGCAACCACAATGTTAAAAGTTGAAGCTCTGAGTTGGAATACAAAATACATCAATCTTTCTTTTATGTACCTGAAGTTTAGTTTCTTTGTAGTCTTTTTTGGGGGCAGGTGCCACGGGTTCGACAGGTTTTGGGGGCGGTGGTGCAACTACTGGAGCAGGCTGCTCTTCTTCTCCACCCGCTTGTTGTGCAAACTTTGCTTTGCGGGCTAACTTATCAGCTTCTATTTGCGCTTTGACTCTCGCTCTTGCTTGCATATCGTCAAGCTTCTCTCTTCGCCGAGCTTCTGCGATTTCTTTCATCTCCTGGTCTTGTATACGCCTTTTAGCTTCCGCTAATTCCTTTCCTATTGCTACCCTAGACTTTTCTCTCTCCAATTCATCTTTCTTCTCGTTCTCCTCACGCTCTTTTCTCTTCTGCTTCAATTTTACTTCTAAAAGTCTCATCTGCTCAGCCTTTTCTTCTGCTGTTAAAGGTTTCTTCTCTTCCGTAGATTCGGAGAAATTTGAATGATTCGTTTTGGCAGCATGGAACTCCATCGTTTCGACATTCTTAAATAATTTACCACAGCTAAAAAAGTCAAATAGAACCACTCGTTAGTCGCGACTACAACGCATACAATCATGCTTATATCCTGTATTCTTACTCCTCGCATTTATACGATCGAACAACACCGTCCGCATCAGGGGTTGGCTCACTCGGTTCAGACCCGTCACCTGACACCCCTTCAGTGTCACCTTTACTAGGAACAGCAGCGTCACTCCCCGGAGGTGGCACTACTTTACTTGTTCCAGGTTGTTCAGCCTCGCTATTTTGTAGAATCCTGAACAAACGAGCGACCAAATTAAATTAACAATAACCCAAGGCAAACATGACAGTTCAGTTCTTTTACAGTAAATATGATTACTACCCACCATTCCATCGCCGGCTCAACCCCTCTGTTTCCAGTCACCTCCACTGCCTTTGCACTGGAATTCCATAATAGACACATTATTGAATGCTTAATTGTTAAATAAAACTTAAACCATCATTTGTCATTTATTTAATTTTTCAGTCACAACTTACGCCTTTTCCCTCGCGAACCCCATTTCTACCAAACTTTCTACAAAGTCAGCCATCTCTACAACTGATCACTGACTACTTAACAAATCACTGCAAAGAAATTAATTATTATTTGAATTAATCTGTCCACTAAAATCCTAAATATTTGACAATTGGACACCGGTAAGATCCACATCAACAATTTGACACTGACAATAACACCACATCAAAACAACGCAAATTCTACACAGTCATAGATGTAGTTTCAAATTTCCCGCCAAACATCTTCCTCAATTGCTTCCAGTGGGCATACTCTCAGCCGAGAATGCACTTCTCCAGTACCTCAGTGTGCCCCATAAATCTCCAGACTTTCTTCTCCAGAAAGCGCAGAATGAATCTTGTTTTCTTTTTTTTCTAAAAAAAGGCATTGCTCCAGCAACTTCACAGCTCCAGTCGCAGACTACTGTGTAGGCCGTCCCTAAAGAAAACATTTATTCCCTAAGTCGCAGTTGTAAGTTGGCCCAGAGTCCTACATCCTACATCCCAGCTCCAGTTTCCATTTCCGTTTCATATTTATTTTATTATTCCAGCGGAAAAAATATTATGCTAGAGTTTGTAATACAATCGGGACATCTCATTCTGGAGCGTGGAAAACTGGAGTGAAAATGAGAGAAACAGGGACCAAGAACCACGAAACCAACAAGGATCGACAAAACTGAGTGGGAAGCAATAAGCATATTTTGTATTTTCATTTTTTTCCCGTTCCCGTTTCCTCGTCTTTCACAAGAACCGAAAAGGTCGCTCCAGGAATGTGAATATTAACTGGAGAGAAAGCGGAAGCATATATAAGCTCAATACAAGTGCTTTTGTGTCTGTTCTCCGTGGGCTGCATATTTTGCATTTTATTCGTTTCGTGGTCCCGAATCCCGACAGGACCACGAGAGAGAACTGTGCTTATGCTCGGGATACCAACTCTAGTCTACACATCTCTCCCTAGACTGGAGTCTCTGGAGAAAGCCACATTTCCCCGTGTGTGGGAACTTTTTTTATGGAGAAAGTAATCAATGATTTATTAGTAACCACACACACGGGGGCTAGCCAAAAAGAGCAGATGAGACAAGTCAAGACTGGAGTGGTTTTTTAGTGAAGCAGGGAAAAGGTCCGATGAAGGGAGAGTGGAAAGTGGAGCGTTTGTTGTGTACACCTTCAACGACTCCAACCTAGGCTCGGGTATTCTCTTTTTGCTGGAGCTGGAAGCTGGAAGTGTGCTGAAACCCTCTCACGTAAGAGCTATACATATATCTAAAAAAGTCAAAAGTATGAGTATGTGTGAGGTCGTCTGCTTCTCCTTTTTAACTTTCACTTAATCTGATACGTACACGCTTAAACTGTGTTTGTCTACTGTGGTGAAAGTTGGGTTTGCTGTGTGGCTTACTCTCACTCTCGTGTTTGCGAGAGAGAGAGAGAGAGAGAAAGCTCAAAATTGCTTTCTCTTTGCTGTGCACACACCATCGCCTCTTTCTTCTCTCGTACATAAATACGCGAGTTGGTAAACTTTCTCTCGAGATTCTTTTGTAGTGTGTAATATATGTGTGTAATGCTTAAAAAGAATTCCCATTCCAGGGAGAGAAGATTGGGGTGACAAAGTGACAAACTTTGCACTTGCAATAAAACCTTTAGTCCTAAAATAGCTAGCATATATAGTAAAGTGTTAGGTGAAAGTGAGCTTCACTCACACAGTACACACGGTCCCAGCAGCAGACAGAAATGGTTAATAATTAGTGAAGGTTGGGCAGCTGTAGTTATTGATCAAACTATTTACACATTTAGTGACGTCGACATTATAAGGGGGAGGGAAAGGATATGTCCAGCTCAAAATTAGCATTTTTAGCATTTACGTAAAGGCGAAAAATATTGTACAAAAAGGGTTCAATTTTAATCCGACTTGTCTCCAGTCTTCCATGCACCTTGCCGCATTCGCATTTCCGAAGACAATCACTTCACATGCCTCTTGCAAGTTTACAAAAGTCTATATTCGGTAACTTGCTTTCTTAAACTTTTAACGTGTTGTAGCAGAACGAAAGTGTTTAATCAAGTATATAGAAGAGCAACTTATATTTTCTAATTCGAGACAATCATCAGTCGTCCTCCGTCTATTCCTGGTGCAAAGTGAATATATTTACATGATTTAGATTGATTATCTTAATTACTGTTACTCCCAAAAGTTGACACATTTTTGCTCTTCATTCTTCCATCATCCTCAAGATATCGAAGCACGAATAGACTTAAGTGCGATATTGTGTACCAGGTAAGAATCATTTTTAGTCATTTATCTTGGTAGATTTTTTTTACAAAGTTCTGACTGAAGTACCGAGTGAGCATTTTGGAATCTATCATCTATCCAGTAATCCAGTCCGTATACCAGTAAACATAATATATAAGCATGAAATTGCTGGCGCTGACACATTGTTTGTGCCACATATTAGACATTTTTGTTGTCCGGGAATGTGGTAAGGAAAGGAGACAGATCCCTTGGAATTTAGCATGAATCTGTGGATTCGAATATGTATGCTGTGGAGCACATTTCTCCGTTTCCACTTATAGCAAATTTTTGCAATCGTGAAGTAAATATGCCCGGCATAAGAATACATATAATACATAACCATTTTTTGAAGTTCCACTGTGATTTTATTGAATTTCCAGTAGTTAGTCGGTTATTAAGTTGCAATCTTCTTGGGAATAATGAATAATATATGGTATTCTCTAATTCATAAAAACATAAAAATCCTACGTACACAAAAGTAAGTGTAAGTGTATGGCAAACAAAGACGTGAGAAATGAATACAAAAAATATGAAAAAGCAAAATGTTATACGTACATAATCTTGCGAGTACTTACATTATTATGTTTATACAATAATTGTATTCAGATTCATTAATTCATGCATGCATGTGTTGGCACATAGGAGTTTTGCCTTTCAATAGCTTTTCATTCTTGATTTTAATTAATCGTTTAATTTAATTTACTTGCTGAACGAGAAATCGCCTTATTCTTATCTAAAGTTAAAGACGCTTCCACAATCTGTGCCGAAGAGATGCTTTTCCACTCTGCTGCCAAATCTTCGGCCTCCGTTAAAATTAATGTCTTTGAGTTTTCGGAAACGGGATGGGATAGGGAATCGGCCGTAATTGTATCTGAAGGTTCCGATCTATCCAAGTCAAAGTCAAAGGGATCGTGTTCCGGATCGGTGGTAATCTCCCCGTCTTCAACGTTTTCAGTTTGGCATCCTGATTGAGTGTAACTTGCGGTTTGGTTCCGTGTAGGGACCAGGATTGTTTCACTTAATGAAGGTGAAGGAGGAGATGGCTCCACCACTAATTCTTTTAAGGTAGCGGGGCGAAGAATATTACCCCAACGGAGGTTCTGTGGATTGCGTCGATTTTTTTCCAAGAATGTCCAGAATTTGTCCCATACGGTGCGTGGCTCACTGATTCTGGGGATCTGAGCAAAGTAATGATGAAAGGATTATAAATTTATAAGCTTAATATACTCTGAATTTAGAATTGGTCTGTGACATATACTTTGCATGGAATTACCTCATAATTTTGAGCTAAATACACACCTCCATACAAGCCAGTCAAGAATGATATCTACAAAAACACATTTCACATTTTAAGTATATATGTGAGGAATTGTGACAGGTGCCTGAAATCCATACACGCTAATTCGTGCTTCTATTTACATCGCTTGCTTGCTTGATGTAATTTAATTTAACTGTTAGATTATTTTACTAAAACACATGCGCCTAAACATTTAAGGTTAACAATGAAGCTCTTACAATTGCACCTACAAATAGATGTATCGCAATGAACAGGACCAATATGGCATTGTAGGAATACGTCAAAATTAGCCAGAGTGTTTGAAGCCACATTCTTTCCCAAGGCTTTTTTTCTCACGCTATATACGTATATGACTCGGGCTGGGACTTGAGTATATATTGCTGCTAACACTGACAACTGAACTATATTTTCTACACAAATTAGGAAACTTCATCGACTCATGAAGGCTACTAGTGTTGTGGGTGAAATAAAACATCACCACACGTACATCAACGAACTTAGGAAAATATGAAGGAAAGTAAACAGAAAATCCTAGCTTTTTTTTGATATGAAAGAAATTGTGGAAGCCGAGATCTGGCTTTCAGTTTTCAAACTTCTGCACAATGTTGGATGTAGCAGTCTCTGGGGTCTTGAATGACAGGAATTTAAGTTGTCAGTCTCTCCTCGCACAAGTCTGAAATCTGAAATGTTCTTTTCTTCGCTTGACACAAGTAATCTGATACCTTGTGCTTGTACGCCTTTCCTTTAACTAACCCCAGAGAAAAGGCATAAGATTCATTCCTTCCTTTCCTGTTAAATAGGTCTGATATATCTGCAAAGTTCTTGCAAACACGAGTAACACCAGTATGTATCCTTATATACAAAAGTGGCATTTTTCTCGACTAAAAATAAGCAATGATATTCGTATTTTTTCACATTTCCATTTACGCAAGTATAAGATTCCAGGGTATTATAGAGCCTGAATGTAAAATATCATCATATAGCGTATTGCATACTGCTGACTATTTTAATAGCATTAGTGTGCAGCAGCAGCACCAAGGCTAAACATAAAGAAGCTTTCAAATCAGATAGGGACGGACTCGTTTGAACGGAGAAATCCCGTTGTGTGCCGTGTGCTCTGGTGAGATTTCCTGAGTTATTTTTGGCTCACCATTAGTGCCACTCCTCGGGTGTACATATCTGCTGATTTAATTTCGGAGACTTTTACGATACTTCACATGAATCTCGTATCATACAATCGTACTTCCGTCGAAACCGCCGAGAGCAAAGGGGACCGACTGCTGACTTTCCGTACTTATTAGCAGCGTTATAGCGTACTTTCGAGAGTGAAATAAAATACGGTTATGTAACACTTTATATAAATTGTATATATCATCAATGCACACTGAAAAAATGGAGAAGAGCAGCGCAGATTATAACAATGCCCCACTCATTCTACCATTGTCAACTTTGAAAATTTGCTTTAGGAGGATCATATAGAAAGTGAAACCCATCCACATCCACTATAAAACTTTACCATTTCTAAAACCACAACGTATTATGTCAACGCTTGGCTTACGATTAGTGTTCCAGAAAACTAACTTTGCAAATTTGACTTGTTTTATATGGCAAACCTTATAGTACACATTTTTACTCATGTATAAAATATATGTACATGTTTCCGTAAAAAAACTAGTGAATGCTTCCTGGAGATACTTTTGCATAGAGCTTTTGAGTAAGTGAGGAACATGGCTGGTTAGTTTTGATGGATTTTAGTAATTGGAGCATGAACAGCATGTTTTGCTTGAAAGACTGAACACACATCCCTTCCCTTCACGAAACGTCAAACATAAGAATACGCTTCACGAAGTATTGAATAATATGCGCTTGTTGTAACCACCACTATAATAAGGAATGAAATTCATGAAACTGGTGAATGTCAAGGTGGAGTCATATGCAAGACACATATTTCCTTGGTTGGCCGCATTCTCAAGGCCAAGCAGAACATATAATTATTTATGTAATTGTTGCTTTCATTGGGTTGTGGCAATTCATAACCCATACTCAAAACTCACGCTCAGTCCGTATCAGCAGTTCAGCAAGGAAAGTATTCTAAACTGCCTGCTATATAATGACAGAAAATTTGCTTACTGCAGTGCAGATTGCAATTTTGGAAACTGGTATTAAGGCAGGTCTTGCACTTGTTAATGTTGAGAAAGTGTCTATTATATCTTATATCTCAATTCCTTGAATTGGAAAGTTTGTGCATTTTTATTACACCAACTCTAAACTGTCTAAACATGCATATAACTGAATATAAGTACTATAAAGCGAATATGATTTTTCACTCTGGTGCAGTCAGCGTCAGCTAGTCATAATGGAGTATAGAAAGAAGTGACGGTGTAATAAGTGTAAGAAAGACGTAAGCATATTTTGCATAAGCTGAAGTAAAGAGGCAACGTTTTTGTAACACGCATTTTCTCCCAAAATTGATTTTGCCTTTCTGCTAGGCTGCTGGTACGCTACGCTGTTTCATGGGAGTAAAACAAATCTGACGCTTCGCTCCTTTATAACTCAAGCTTTCACATACGCTGGCCTACATAGCTAGAAATCCCATTAATTTTCTTTCATTTATTATTCACCAGGTTTACTTGGACGAGTATTTCTCTTGTGGCCAGTGGTCCAAATCGGATTTCTCAATTTCTCTCACAAAAGCTGTTTTCTGCTGTTAGAGTACCGCTAATTGAATGGCAGCACCGGTTATACTCTCCGCAATTACTTCAAAAAAGATGGCCGAAACTTCTAGTAGAGAACGTGAAAAGGACGACACTCATCCTGCTGAAGTGGCATCAAAAAATAAACTTCAAGATGGTGTAGAAACTTCAGTTTCCACTTCCACGAGTGCGTGTGGTGGCAACGTACAGAAAAGGCATCCGAAGAAAGACCGTCCTGCAAAGGTTCCTGTGAAACAGTCTTCTCTCGAAGGAAGTGACATTTTATTGAAGCAGGATTCCTGGAGAAAGCGAATTGGCGAGAGGACAAGGAGAACAAGAAGTACAGAGGAGGATTATGTTGACAATAGCATTGATTTATCAACAAGTGCTGATCTCATTGAGGAGGGACTATACTTAGGTAATATTTCTTGCGCGATCTCTGTCAAAGACACACACGATTTAAAGTACAACGGCACACATGCATTTATATATCCACGTAGAAAACATATTCCCATAAGCACATACAGCATTTAATGAATTTTCTCTCCAGGCAATAAAGACGCTGCCTGTGATATACGATGGTTGAAGAAGCAATCAATAAGTCACATACTGACCATTGACTCGTGCCCACTCCCTAAGAAAATTACTGAGCTCCCATTTGTCAGAACGAAGTATTTGCAAGGTATGCACATTTACCTGTGTATTGCTTTGCTTTACTTGAGCTTTTTTCTCCATAAATGCTTTCATTTTCATACGCATTGGCAGTTTACTACGGGGTGAAAGTTTACTTTGTATGTGTGCATGATTTAATAACTTTTTAGTTACCGATATGCCTCAAGAGGACATAGTGCAGTATTTCGACGAAACGAACAAATACATTCATCAATCAATATGCAACGAAGTAACTCCTGGACAAGTACTTGTTCACTGGTAAGAAACATCGTTTGTGTTTAAACTTTCACCATTGCCTTTCACCTGCAATGCAGAGAGATTGCTCATATTTGTAGAATTAATCTAACTGTTCACCTTCATATCATAACCAAACCACTTGTATGTAGCCATTCTTGAAAGTCAATTGAAGACTCACACTTAATAAATTGAGCCCTTTGTAAAGTTCCTTTGTTTCCTGAATTCCTTTCATTGATTTATATTTACAAAATATGATATCACAGCTAATTGTATGCTTTTCCTACTTTTTTATAGCTATTATGGCGTTTCACGCAGCGCAACTATAGTCTTAGCATACCTTATGCACAAGTACAATATTTCCTTAGAAGAAGCCCTTCAGAGGTATATACTTTTGATATTATATGCTTCACCTCGCTCCAACTAAATTGCTTTGAGTTTAACCTAAGTTGTTGATTGACCAAATGTGAATTTGTGACTTTGCTATAGAGTACATTCAAAAAGAGAAATTATTGGACCAAATCATGGATTTCTTTCACAGTTAAAATTATACGAGAAAATGGGATATCATATAGACAGGAACTGTCCCGGCTACAAGAGATTCCGCTTGTACATGGCAGCGATTAAAATGAAATCGGGTACAGCTAATAAATTATGGAGTAGAATTAGAGTAAGGATGTATGGGTTTCGTGAGCTCTGTAATTTAATAAAAAGTAAATTTGTATGCAGTGAAAGTACTTCCACCTCCATACAATGATGTCGTGCGGCCTGACCCTGGTCTATTTTCGGTAAGACCAGAACCAGTTGTTTATCGTTGCAGGAAGTGTAGGTAAGTTCTGAAGGCAATAAAATCGAGTTATAAATGATATATGTAAAAGTTTCCAAACTCAATCAACTTGCAACATAGCGTTAAATACTGCATGCCTGAAATTTATTGCTTCCTTCCGTAGACGCATCCTGGCATCCGGCAGTAATCTGCTTCTGCACACCGAAGGGAAAACTCCTCGTTGGACCGAGTTTATTGACAAAGACGAATCAGCAGCAACGTTGTGTACTCAAATGTACTTTATTGAACCGAATATTTGGATGCGAGAAGTTGGACATAACCTGCAGGGGAAGCTACATTGTCCTAACGAGCTGTGCAAGTCAAAGCTTGGATCGTTCAGTTGGGTTATGGGTATGCTACACTATAATTATCTTTGAAGTTTACTAATGCCATCGATTATTGCGAGCCATTTTCTAAACACTTGGGATAATTGTATTTATATATAAGGGTGCCTCTGCCCATGTGGAGCTAAAGTTCAACCGGCCTTTTATTTGGTACCATCGAAGATTGATCGTTCCACTTCAGTGCTTAATTTACAAATTACGTTATAAAATGGTCGACATGTTCACATGACTTGAGATTCCGTTGTAATTACATTCTCACAGGTATTATTTATGGGGTGGTCGTTTTGCTTCCCGAATCGAATGATTCACTATTCGTAATTCATCGAATAACTGAAAAGGATTCTACATCTTTCGAGTAAATGTATTTTATCTTGTGACATAACGTGCATATGTCTGAAGTATGAACATGTGTAAGTGTTCATGAAATGGAAGGACGCTTGAAGCGGTCGCAATTTAGTCTTTCATAAGTAGAGTAAGTACAATATATTTACGAATATAATTGTATTAAATTTAATAAAAATCTTAAGAGGATTTTATGCCCATTTTACAATTACAAACTGAAACGTCACGCGGCCTATGAAGGTTTTAACCTAAAACCTTCACCCTGGTGCAAAGAATCACAGTAAACAAAATATGGCATTTTGGTGATAGGAATTTTGTTTGATTCTAGTTTCGGTATATTTTAATTTTCATCTACTGGTGCCCAGATGAATGTCGCGAACACGAAAATGTACAATTTTCAAAGATACACACGACTTAAACTCATTTGGTGGTACAGTACGACGATCCAAGTCGTTACAGTTTTTAGCATTTCAATCTCTCGATTTATATTGTATGAGATTATGACCAGCCCGTTATGTGAGATGAAAAAGCGATAAATAATCATACATACTGTACGCGAAAGCACTCACATTTTGATTTTCAACATCGGTACTTTAACATATTAAAATTTAGCTTTTGGTACATAATAGTTTTCTATGTATAAATTCAAATCAGCTTTCGCCAACGTCATGTCCGTCGGCACAGATCGGAAGCATCAAATGAACTATAATCCATCCGTAACTGTCATGGATTGTCTAAATTCTTGACCTTCGTTAAATTGCAATTTCGCATCAAAATTAGATTATCTGTATTTCGTCGAGGAACAACAACCTAATCTACTATTTACATACAATAACACAGCACTAATTATGAAAATAAATTTAAAAAAGAGCACTACGCAGTTACTTCCGAAGCACAAAATTAATTGAAATATTCGTGAGAAATGACTAGGGTTCATGCTATATATTACATATTGTATGAATCGTGTAAAAATTGTTAACTAATAAATAGATTTTATATAGTGCGATCCACATTCAACTCTGAAGTGAAGTTTACAAAATTGAAGTTGAATTTTTGGCTACTTATCATACGTCAACGTCAAATATTCTATGTTACAAACTGATTCAGATCGTGTAGCACTGTATGATGCGTACAAATTCGTGGCCACTGACTGCCCATGTCCACTGCTATAATAAAGCAGTACGAAATATTTCTGTTGAAAGACTGCTTTAATCGCTGCAAATACTATATTGAAATATCGCTATTTCATGTGTATATTTTATCCGCTGCTCAACGGTGAAATCTTGTTAGGCATCATCATCCATGCTATTTCTTGCTTGAGTACCAACGGTAGACAAGCAGTGTCTAGTTTCTCGTGAATCACTTTAAGTAGACAGAGCGTTTTCAGGCTTGGCTCTGAAATAAATGTAACATGTTTGTTGTAGTTTTCCCTTCACTATGAACAAAAGCTTTAGTGAAATATTATATTATGAAAATATAATATATGACCAACTTACCCATATCAAGAATGAACATATCATCATGATCAATTAAATTTGTTTCTTCATTCATATCCGTATCAGCTGCTACTGAGTTATCAACAGGCATCGGACTAGTTCCACCGAAGAAAAAGACTCTTGTATCTAATGTCACACAACCTTGTCGTCTTCTTGGCTTAGGTCCTTTACCATAAGGAGTCAACACTTTCCACTCGCCACTCTCTAGAATGTTGAAAGAGCACCAAATAAAATATAAGTGACTTCTCTTCACACGTAAGTAATAAATTTATAGCAGGATATTTTATTCATTTCGTGTTTAATTTACCTGGATCATATCGATAGAAGTCATTAAAGTGCTCGTCTGTCAGACCATTGTATCCGAATCCAATATAGAGAAACCCTCCATACATAACTGCAAATCATAAAGAGAACATTTCCGTATATACCGTTAGATATGGTACATACAAAAACGGTTCAAGCGTTGAACTGGTCGTAATGTTCTTACAAGCTGAATGAGAACGTCGTCCGACTGGTATGTCCCCCATGGTCTTGGGGCGGAACCATTCTTGCCTTTCTACATCCAGACACACCAATATATTGCAGTATTTTTCAGATCTGGTATGAAATGGACCGTGCTGGTCACCTCGGCCTCCGAATACTAACATGTAACGATCCAAGTAAACAGTCGCGGTATGGAAATCACGAAAAAATGGTGGGGTTCCCTAAATATAGTACACCGAATTGTTACAACATTGTACATTTTCATTCTGCCTAGCTTTTCCTTTCCATATATCATGGCTAAATGAGGGAATAAAAAAAGTACCAATCAACGTACCGCTGTTGGAACGAAGGACCAAATTAGAGTATTTAAGTCGAGCGCATAAACATCTTGCGAAAATAGCCCGATTTCTTCCTCATATCCTGTTACAAACCAAATGTAATATTATACTTAATTATACAAATAAATGGGATCCTCAAGTTTGAAAAACATATTTCTATTTCTAAAACAAAAAGTTTTGTATAAAAATACCAACCTCCAAATATGAACATTTTATTGCGAATAATGACAGCAGAGTGTCCATCTCTTGCCCCTGGAATTGATCCGGTTACATCGGGTTTTATCCAACTTAAAGTTTTCGTATCAAATCGATAAAGAACTCTGCAAGCAGTCTGATCATTACGACCTAGAAAGAATGAAACGAACGAATATATTATATTTATACGGTATCAGAAGGAATATTCCATACTTCTGATATTTCTCCAAAACCTTACCTCCCCATAAATAAATATAGCGATTATATGCGACACACGTATGGCCATAGCGCTGAAAAGGTACTGATGGTCCTGGTTCAAATGTAAGAACTTTCCATCTAAATGTCTCTGGATAAAAAATTAAAACACAATAAATTATTATTTTTCATAAAAGAAAAGTTCTTTAAAAATACCCCTTGGCTGTGATCGATAATGACGATAATGTTAAAGTTACCCGGATGTAAAATGTGAACATCTATTGGACGCTGTATGGAATAATTCTCGTCGGTGCAGTAACCTAGAACATTGGCAAATGCATATTGCTAGTTGTTCAACGAATATCTCGTTTAAAATTTAAAAATTACATTTAGCATCATTTTGCATGTTTTAAAGCCGCTTACCACCAAACGAGTAAATAGTATGTCCGACAACTACTGCTGCATGGTTTACGCGTTTGGGTCCTCCTTCGATGTGCACAGTCCAATGCATCTGCGAAAGTTTGAAAAACACAGTGTTAAAGTTAAAATGATTAAAAATTCTACGATTTACATTTTACATTCGCACGATCCCATGAAAGAGGCTTGCATGTACCCACTAACGAATGGCTCATGAAACAACAAAATCTAATGTCCAAATTCTTAACTTCTCTCTTTCTGTACAATAAACGCGAGTGACGAATAGTAACAAGAATAACGAATAGCATCGTACATCCCATCGTAAACCGGAGACAATGGAATAACGGATGTAGCTATTAGTAATCTAGCCGAAGCCCATTTTTAATCCATCCTCCACTCCCGTCCGCGCGTCCGCCTAACACTAACGTATTCCAGTTTCAGTTTGAAATTCCTCTACTACCTTGACACACAAGGCACTGGACACACATCTAATTGATGACTGGCAAACTGATGACGACGCGCATATGAAATTTGTGCCTATTCTCACTATTATAGATATACTTAGTCAGTCCTAAGCGTTTCCGGCTTTCCTTCATCCTTTGTACTTTCTTGAGTAATAATTCGATTTTACGTTCATAAAACTAGTTTGGATCGGACGACAACAGCCCCTATAATGTGTAATGTGAAATATGAACAACTTCTGATCTGGTATTGATATCCACTCAAATCCACTGTGACATATATCTGTAGTTGGTAGTGGTTTCAGGTTTAGGTTA
>JAQFZW010002152.1:0-19428 GCA_034687055.1 Heteromurus nitidus
ATCTACAATGTAATTGAAGTAATTGTAATTTACGCTTTTGTTTGATATGGTAATTAAATTACATGAGTAATTGAACCGCAGCATGTAATT
Source organism: Heteromurus nitidus (assembly GCA_034687055.1). NCBI lineage: Eukaryota > Metazoa > Arthropoda > Collembola > Entomobryomorpha > Entomobryidae > Heteromurus > Heteromurus nitidus. The sequence goes on from JAQFZW010002152.1 coordinate 91, forward strand.
TGTAATTGGTAATTGTTAATTGAAAAAACTCCATATTTCCACCTCTGTTTGGTTCAGAGAATACTGCGAAACCGAGGCTATCAAAATCATACGAATATCCTGAAATATAATGGGAATACGAATCAACTCTGTATTCATCGAAAACTTTGAAACGGTCGTGGTCGAAGCTGACCCTATTTGCCTCTATGAAAACGTGAAATTTCTCCTCCACAAGTTGCTTCAAATACTTGAATTGAATGGTTGACCTAGGTGCAATCATTTTGTAAACGTTATCATTCTTGAATGCGTTGCTGATGACTATTCCGAGAAGAAGGAAACAACCCAATGTTATCCGTACTCGCTTGATCTTCAACAGAGAGTCTGGAAAACCTGAGCCTTGCTCCAACAGAATTTGCATAACTTTCAAGACATTTGCCGTTTTGAAGTAATACAAGTGTTGAAGATTTGGCGGTCCCTCGCTGAGAAAAGGAATTGCATACGCCACAATGAGAGCAAGCAGGATGGTCATCAACCAACTAGGCAAATCGAATATGTTGACGAGTTCTTTGAAAGCCAACGAATTTGTTTTCGGTTTTCCACAACTCACAAAATGGGGCGAGTTAAATTTATCATGAATCCCTACTGCATACCAGTTGGAGAGCAAAGCTGTTGAAGAATGGTCATAATCTTCCACATTCAGTTCAATTCTATCAAGGGGGTGGAACAAACGTGCACGTTCCCTATTGTAGGCATACTCCCCGCCAGCACTCCCACATGACCACCCATACCGACCGAGCCATGTGTAGTTTCCCATGATATTCCTCCAAATTCGAACGTACGAATGTGAGACAAGGCCTACCATGGGAATTTCATCTTGAATTTGATTCCTGGACAAACTAAACCCTACGAATTCCTCGCACGAGTCAAAGAAATCGTCCAAATGGTTCTCTCCTACTATAGACGTATGAGTTTTCGCCCAAATAGTCATGGCGTGTGATGGCAGATTTGCCAAGTCAGCAATTTCATCGAAAGTGCTAAATCTCCACAAATTCAAGGATATTGATTTGACGACAAGTTTATAAAGGTGTGGTGTTATCATTTCAACATTCTGAATCGATGTATTGTTTACATTGTCCGTTTGAACATGCAGAAATCTCAGATTGTGAGACGAGGGGCAAGGATCAACTTGCCTAAACCTTGTCAATATGGAAGAAATCCATGTCGTCGTGTATTCAAAAGGAATTTTAGCCTGCATGTACGCCTTCAATCTCCATATTGTTTGCCAGAGAGCTCGATTAGGGGATGGACCTCCCTTTGAAAAATATCGAATTAAATGATCCCAAATAGGGCATTCAGTCTCAGGTTGTCTGAGCGAAACCAAAACTCGGAACTTCGCTCTTGTTGAGGGTAGTACAGAACGCAATCCGGGATTTAAAACAGGGTTCCTTGTCGTAAGGGCATTGAATGCCCAAAACGTCGGAGGAGGCATTTCCAGAAGTAACTCTTCGTTGGGAGCGTAATATTCCGGAGTTATAAATACCCAAGGATATAAGTCGATTTGGATTTCGCAATTCCAAGGTTTCGAGTTTGCCGCAAACTCACTAAGGCCAAAGCGGATGCAGACACCAGACTCGTGAAAGTTGTCCACCTCACAGAACTTTGGCCATAGGGGGCAATTGCACTTTTTGTATTGGAGAGTACCATTATTGTGATGACTTCCAATCCCTATGGCTGTCCAAGTAAGAAAATGGAAATAGACGGGCTTCCACGTATCCTCATTCCTCTCAACTGGCCTTCGAACTGCTGGTTGCATTTTGCGAAGGATGACGGGGAGTCGAGACGTAATTCGGGTATTGCCATCGTAGTTTGTTATGTGAATCAAGCACCGCGAGAATGGGTGAAGAAAATCTTGAAGGTCCAGGCTCTCTGGGAGGTTCCAGTTTTGTTTTGTCTTGAATTTGAATAGGCGACTGCTCTGTGTCGACGGTTCTTTACTTTCCCGATCTATATATTCTACAACTTTCGAAGCAACGAAATTACTGCAAATCAATAATAATGCCAGGAGCAAACCGTTTGAAGAATCCATGTTAACTTCAAAGTCGAAATTTTTTGAAGTAGAGTAATAACTTTGTGTTCGATGTGAGAGGAAAGAAATGACAGTGTTGAAAAGGAATAACAGCCTGTTCGCTGAAAGCAAGATATTTGAATGTAGCGCATAGTCTGCATTTACTACCTTTGGAAGAGGTGGCCCTCTTTTTCATAACCTGAGGAATACTAACGCTAGTCAAGTTGAAGTTAGATGTAAATTAGTTGGAATGATCTAAACAGCCAAAGAACCTGTTGGTTATGGCATGGGATTTTGAAGCTGTTCGTCCGCCAACTATATACTCCACTCGAAATCTCGTAAACATGGGTGGTGAGGTTGTGCACGTAACTGTCTGGCACTTACGAAATTATATGACAGTATTGGTCTACGAAAGCTTACGTGATCCAATTTTTTGAAGACTATACCAATACAGAGTATTGCTGGAAAATGCTGGAAAATGCATCAGCATAATCTGAGTCGAACGTTGAAATATTCAAAGACGACAGTCCTATATTCTGTTGTTATATGAAATATTATGGGAAATGGGTGGTGATGGTGTGCACGTAACTGTCTGGCACTTACGAAATTCTTTGACAGTATTGATCCGCAAAGGCTTACGTGATCCATTTTTGAATATTAAGTACTTACCAACGTCGACGTGTACATGCGGAGAAAAGTGGTGTACGATATCTCTTGGGGAAGTTCGAAAGTAGGCGAAACTGAGGAAAGATTTAGAGGCCTCTGATTGATTTCCCATATGACTGGTGTATATTTATTCCATGTTGGTATTTTGGATGGGAGTTAATTTATGCCCGGGTTTGGGTTTTCATATTAGAATTTATGTGAAAAATAATGAGACAGTAAACATACAGTGGTTTCGGATTTTTGTCGGAGGTAAGTCTGGTTTTATTCGGTTCTTTCCGAAATTCTCTCAATGCCCATAAGGTTTACTATTCTCTCAACGCTTGACCGTGACTACGCGGAATTCGCTTCGTCATGTAGGTCCCAAGCTATCGGCGCTAACTCGTCTAGGCAAGTTCGAGCACCTCTGAAGAATAGAAACGTCTGTCCCGAACAAGGGGAGCAAGCGCCCTTTTATACCTCGGTCATTCCCGCTTACCATATGTACACTATTCCCTTTTTGTGTATTTTTGTATTTTCTTTCTCTTACATAGTAACATCAAATTTTCAAACTTAATCTTTAAATCCCTTAAATTTCTAAGATATCTCATTTGCATTAACACTTAATCGTCCATGAAGTGGACATCTGTTGCATTTTCAATATTTTCTTTGCTGGAGTCACCTCCCCTGCTCACATGTCAGAATCTCACAACCTACGTCCATATCAGTGTATATACATAACTTAGGTTTTACAGTTTAGTTCGTTGACATTTATTGTTTCACTCCTCCTTTCCATATTTTTCTCCCTCTACTCGGCTAGACCTTTGGACTTTCTCACGATCTTCACCTTTTAACCTTGATCATGTTCCACTTGTTCTCAAAATCGGTGGTGTACCTATATGGCATGCAACTATATACAAATGTATGGCTACGAGTTAGTTTTTATCTTAACATAATACTTCATCCTGCCAGAAGTTTGCTCTCCTGAGCAAACGTGTGGGCTTTTGAGGGTTATATACATGTGTCTCACATATATGAATACATGACAATAAAGAAAAAAATCAATTATAAATTTTCAATCTTGTATATTTCACGAACTACACTACACAGAAACTTCAAATTTGATCTACTAAATAGAGCATAAAACTGTATTAGTTTTCTGTAGTTTCTGTATAAGAAACAAAGCTCCACTCGCTAAGTGTCGGGAAGTTGTGGAGATATTTGATCATTACTAAAAAACAACTATGCAAGCAGTGAATGGACAATGCATACGTGTTATACATTTCTGAAACTTCGACTACGCATGTATTTGAATTTAAATATACATATGATGGGTTGGACCCTAATAGTGTGATTGCCTATGGCTCTAAAAATGTGTTATACCATTACTGTTTGACACATGAAAAGGATATAAAAGTTGGAAAAGTGTAAATTTTTAATAAATCGATTGGAGAATGTGTGACTCTAATATATATAAGGTATGTCTTTATGTGTGAAGTGAGTCACTTGTTCTGGTCTTAGTATTCCTCTGTCTCGCAATCATTTTTGCTCGTCCGTAGTGTTGGTATCCATCTCGTCACTAGATTTTTCAGATTGCTCCTCCTTGTCGGTCTTCCTCCACTGTATTTTCTTAATCCATGTCCTCGTCGATCCCACTATCTGGAACATAGTCATCATCCATACCAGATTCTTCAGAGGATGAACTCCCCAGGATATAGTATAGGTCACTATCCTCATCCATTTCCCTTTAGCTGTCGCTGCTCACCTCGGACTCCTCAGCATCAGCCTCTTCCTCCTCTGAGGAATGGTCACTCTCGTGATGTAGATTTTCGTCTCGCCGGTGTTCGCTATGAACGAGTCTGTCTGCTCGTATTTCTCCCTCTGGAAGCACCTCAAGCTGTGCAATGAAGGGTGGCTGGTTTTGTTGTAGTGGTAATGCTTCGGTCGCCAGTGGTTCATCTGGACAGAGATGAGCTATGATTTCCGGCGGTGGAATTGGTTGCATGTTCTGCGGAGAGAGTCCAATGGAAATTGTTATTCCCTTGTGTCATTTTGGCGGATTGGAAATTGAATCAGTTCAATGCAAATATTGAGGAGAAGCGGGGACATAATTTGTCTCGCCTTCCAATCCCAGTTAGAAGCTTCAGGGATGGAAAGTTCCACGGTTTGTAAATTTGGAAAATACTGACGTGCAAGTGTAAGACCTGCTTCATAACGGGTGTTCTCAAGTTCTACTGTTGTAGGTAGTTTTTATCTTAACAATGACTTCCGCACTTTCGCATCTCAAACCCATGTATCTACGAAGGAATCGGAAAGTGTGAAACATTGAAATCAATGATAAAATCACTTTGTAACCATAGTCAAATTATTTGCGGGTTGCGTGAATGACATGATTAAAAAGTAAAACCTTCACTTTTATTAATCTCAAGCTTTCAGTGTTCAAACCGACACCGTCATCAGGAGTATAATGAGAAGAATCAGAAAACGAAAAGTAGTAGAACTTCAATCAAATGTATCATTTTAAATATGCATGAGAGGAAGTTTTGTTGGTTTTCATTTGGTATTTATCAGAGGTAACAATAGGGATGACCAGATGGACTCAGAGATCCTTTGTTTTCATTCATAGTGTTGGAGCTGGTAGCGATGTATAGGCTTTCTTTGAATTTCCGGTGAAAATACCGAGGTTCAGCTTCAAGTAGACTGGCTGAGTCATGAGCTATGAGATGTGAAGGGAATTTCTTCTGGTGTCTTGCAACTGCAGATTTTATTTCAGGTTTGTTCAACTGACTTGGTTTAGATTCACTTATATGTTCTTGAATCCTTGTGTCGAAGGGTCGGCCAGTTTCCCCAATGTATTTGGCGGAGCAAGAACACATAATTTGATAAACTTTGTAACCATGTCGACAAACCAAATATTTAGAACCGGTAGTTCCTCTTACGCACTTTCACAGATTTGACGAGGTCGGTCCGTTTCTTTTCACGAAAGTAGGGATCCTTATTTTCCCTTCCGAAACTTCCACACAAATATCGTACTCCCCTAATATTTACCACGTCGAATCGGAGTTCGACATCGACATGCTCAAAGAAGACGACTGTCTGTGGATGTGGTTTTAATTGAATCAAAAAGAGAAGAAAAAAATGATGGCAACGAGACATCCCTTCCGCTACCTCGCCACGATGATATATATGTTCCACACCACAACTCTCGCCCGGCGCCGGAAAATATGTGAAAAAAAGAAAAAAGTTCTGGTATCGAGCAAGAGTCGTGGAAGCCTTTTTATATGAACTCGCATCCATTTACAAACCTGCACGTTCTGCATTGACAAGAATGTTCTTCATTTGCTGAGTTAACGAAATATTCCGTGTGAATGAGCAGTGGCATTAAGTTATCACACTTCTGTGTTTTACATTTATTCTCCCCATTCAACGGGTGCAGATTGATTTTAATAATGCGTGTCATATTTGTGTACACATGTATTGTTAATTCGTCACGCACAGCAAATCAACAAATTGTGATAATTCCTATAGTAATTGCATGTTAGATTTTATCTAAAGCTCGTTTTAATGCTGTTGTAATTACTCCGTGAAACTTTTTCATTAATTCATCATCATCCTGATAGCTAAGAACACGTATGTACATGTATGGTATTGAAAGCTAATTGCGATACAAAAGGATTACTGGTACGGGAAGTTAACGTATTGCTTACGCGTATTGCTTTTTTATTCACATTCGTACATCTAAACGGTACTCTTGACTTTTATTCGTCGAATCTTGGACATTCTAACTGGAATCCTATGCACAAATTTTTCGAAAGCTAAGGAAATACCAGCAAGTATTTGTCCTGTTATAAGCACACTAAAAATTACAATAATATTTCCATCCATCGAAGGGGAATTCAAAACATTCATCAACCCACTCTGCTTTTCCATTGGAACAATCGCCCTTGAAACCTTGTTCCACCAGTTCCAAATCCCTGCCATTTCAATCCCTTTAATTCTGCTGACAATTAACGGCTCAACTGAATGCATTCCTCTGAAGCTAAATGTGATTTGAACTTGACTCAATTTCTCCTCTCCAACCGACACTACTCCACCACGATGACCACTCATCCTGGCCAAATTAGCAATCCGACTCGCCAGCAAATCCGAGACAATTACTGCGATATTTTCGCACTTTTTCAACTTCTTCAAAGTCCATTCAAACTGGTCGTCTTTGAACTTACTCAAGTTGAGCTTCACATCCTTGTCTACCTTCGATTTCACAAATTCCATAAAATTTTCATGCATTTGGCTTTGATTGAGAACTTTCTCCAAAAGATCTCCCCGCCGTTCCGTAATTTTCAAATGGGCAGCAATTTGTGACTGAATCAAATAAACTACGTTAACTTCCGCCGTCCGGTTAGCCAATGCACTTTTCACAACGTAGCGGACGGAAAGTTCGTACTTATGATGCTCCTTAATGGATTTGATTTCTTCAAAATTTGGATTAATTCTATTTATTTGCTCTGGATTGCAAGGTTCAGAAAATCCCATACGAATCAATCGTGGTTCTTGCAGATGTGCGTAAACATGAAACGAGTTGTCAACTAGTTCTTGAAATTTCTCGAATGCAACATATTGTCTTGGGGAGATCATATTATACACGTTCTCACTTCGATATCCGTTGCTAATCACAATTGTTGCCATGAACAAAGTCGCGATGAGCAACCGAGTTGAAGAAAATTGGTCATTGATTTCACTGTCCTGCTCGACGAGGGCGTTGAAAGGTGCCATTAGATTTTTGCAAAATCTCACTACAATTTGTAATTTACTGTTTAAAACGAGTTTGCCTCTTAAAGACAACGTTGCATGCATTACGAAAGTAGTTGTCAGCGGATGACAGCAGAACAGAACGAAGGCAATAGACATCCAAATTTTGTCATCAAAAACTGAGACGAGCTCTGAGAATGGCAAGTTTGTTAGAAGTGGCGAGCCGCAACTTACAAATCGAAGTAGATTTCCAGCAGAATGGATGGCAATCGGAGAACGGGCTCCTTCCACGGAAGATAATGACATCATCACAAGAGTTGCGTATTTTCTATTACCAGAATTTCCATAAGACGAATTTTGAAATAGGCTGGCCAAAACAGATGCAATGCCACTGGAGAAAACCTCTTCCTGAAGGGAAAATCCAGAGAAGTTAACTCTCGTCTGGAAAAGAAGTGGGCATTTTCTTCCTTCCTGAAGATATTTCTTCAAGTTCGTGTCTCTGAGAGAGATCGAGTTTTCTTTAATACTCCACTCGCTTCTCCTTTTCGACGAGAACAGCAAAAAATTCATCAACTCTGGAAAAGAATCTTGAATTCTATTTTGCTTTGATAAATCGAATAAATGAATTCGTTGAACAACATTTTGTCCACAAAAATTACAGAGCAAAAGCAAACATACCGTATAGATGTTGTATACATTTTCGTTGACTTTCCTTAGTCCTGCGTGCATTGTCGTGAATCCAAAATTGAACTCCAGATTAAAACGAAAAAAAGATTCCTGCAAATTCAGGTGTCCAAGGAATATCTCATCAATTACGTCATCCTTGTCATCCGAGACGTAAATATAAAGAGGTGGAACGGATGGGAACAAAATCCAGTCGCCTTCGTGATGGGAGGAGTCAAGGTGCGACCTCCATACCAGTTCATTCGTAGAGTACCTTAATACACTGCCATATTTGTGCTTGTTTAAACGTAGTTCCCATTTTTTGAAATCGGATGGAGGTCGAAGAAAAAAATGTGCCTCACATCTCCAAGGTTTTATTCTGAGGACAAACTCCTCTCGTAAAATATTAACGCAGTAGTTGTCGGTTTTTGTGGAAACGAACAAAAATCGGGAGTGCTTGCATCGAGCGTATTCTTGCGTCAAGTTTTCCGGAAGGAGAATTGAAATTGGTATGGCAACAATTGAATGGCTCCCATACACCCAACTAGAGTCATCATCCTTACTTCGTCCATTTTGCGAGAAGATAAAGCCCGGTTGAAGGTTCCGGACTAAGGTTGGATATTCCAGGGGAACTAATTCCACTCCGAGATTATTAGTTATTGTAAGAAAGCAGTTGCGGAACGAGTGTAGAAGGGGATTCAAGTTGGCAATTATTTCAGGCTCGTCCTCAAACTGTTTGTAAATGATGTGATCTTTTTCGGGGCGATGTTGAAACTCATTTAGAACTTTGAATGGTTCGGTGTAAGCTGTTGGATAGTTTTGGGAATAGACCAAGGTACTCCTGGAATCTGGAGTGTGGTCAATCCTATTCTTGAAACGACAGGTTTGGATTTTCTCCGACAAAGATAATGCACTCTCGGGAAATATAAGTAATGAGAATAAGAAGGTATACATTTTCTCCATTTTACAAGGCGGTATTACAAGAAAAGTTTTCCTCAAGAATCAATAAATTTTTGGTTTATTTTAATGGGCTCAGTAAAAATTTGAATAAATTTCAGCCTGAATATTTGGGTTTTTCACGAGCGTGTCACCTCCTCATTTTCGTAGTCAACACTGCTATTTCTCGGGATGGATGCATGCATGCAACCTTGGCGACACGACAAGCGATTTTCTGGCCTCTGGTACCCAAACCAAAGTCTTTGGAAGCATTATAATATGATGCCAAGTCCACAGAATGTTCTGAAGTATATATTTCAGCCCTCGAATTGGAATATCGAGGTACAAACGCTTTAACCATTAATTAGTTTCATGCAAGTACTTTGTCGGCATCGAAGAGTATCAACTTTTTATGCAAATAAATACTTAACACGTCTAACCGAGCTTCTAAGCTCTTTCCAGAACGTGTTTTGTGTAAGTTATATTATTATTCAAAATGAATTCAGAATGTAAAATTCACGAAATATTGCTGGACAAGGTCAGAAATAAATCATTTGTTCCCAGCAACGAGAAGCAGCTGCACGGCGAGATTTATCGAAAAATCTAATGATTTCAGCGGAGTTAGCTCCTCCAGGAAATTGCTAGCCCCGAAATTGATTTTTATAACGGGGCACGACATATAAAACCTTTTCTCCCAATTATTCTCAAGACAAGTTAAACGTCGTTGCCGGTAACCTCGAAGCCATTTCATCCTCTGAAATATGGTCTTTGACAGAGTATACACCTCCACCAGTCCCCCTATCATTACAATTGTGATCAATGCGGAATCCAATGCGAAGTTGTAGAACGCGACGATTGGAATCAGGTTATCTATTGTTGCTGGCGTTGTCACAAGAGAAAATATGGCTACTGCGATTCCCATGATCCCTCCAGTCATGACAGTAGTCAAAATTGTCCCCTGTTGGAAACTATTATTGAGTTGACTCAATATTTGGATGCATCTATACATCGAACCAAGTTGATATGCAGGTATTACACGGTCAGTATACATCTTCCAGAATCTACCAATGAGAGGTCATTTTGAGTCAAATTTTATGAGTCACTAAATATTTAGTACATTGTAACCAGTCACTTACTTTCTGAGAAAATGCTTAACGGTCAAAGGAAATAATATGATATTCCCGCACAAAATCAACACTCCTCCGTTAAAGCCAAAACTTATAATCCAATGGTTGAATACAAGCACAATAAATTTGAGCACATCAGACTTCCAGCCTCGGTTTGTCTGATATATCTCAACCTCAGGTGAGCATTCCTCAAGTAGCCAGTACCCCGCCACTGATGGTCTACATGGGTTCTGCAGGTATATGCCGTACACTGTAAATATTGGGAGTGCTATTGCGGTTGGAATGTAAAAATAAATGATGACAATATTTAACTTTTCCAGTAATGATTGAGATTTCCTTCCGGAGTTTGATACTGCAAGAAATAAGCAAAATGCAATATTTCGTCGAAATTTGTGTAAAAAGTAAAAGCTGACGCTAACAAGTATCGATACGTCATTACCTTCCGAATGTTTCTTACAAAAGCTGAGAAAAGTATTGATGACGTGAATTAGCTCTAAATTATGTATGTTGGAGTAAATCACGACAGTTGATGGGGCGGCAACCACCGCAAACAGCAATTCTTTATAAGAATGGTCCAACTTTGAGGTTGTCCCGGTTGAAGCCAAATAACTTGAATATATGTTTTGTGTGACAATAACCATGACACTGATGGTAAAAATGGTTATTTTTAGAGCTAGCCTTTTTAGGTTTGTTTCGTTGCAAATTGGATACACCATTTGCTTCTTCTTGTCCCACTTGAACAAAACACTGCCAAGACTTTGTGCCAAATAGCAGTATTTTGAGAAGAGGGCTAAGTAGTTGTTCAACATATTTGGAAGTTAGAAGTGCGAAAATTTCAAGGTACAATTGAAATAACTGAAAGAGCAGTAATCCAACTATTTCATACGTTGAACTTCAGATGGAAATATTGTGTTCTACTCGTAAAGATATTCCGCAAAATTTATCTAACGTGTTGCACGGTCGAAGTCACACAGATGTTCGAAGCCGTTTTATGATATATTCTATATATTGACAACTGAATTATAGCGCTAAATAAAAGGATAATTAACCTTGAGTAGTTAAGCGTAGTAATAGAATGTTACAGATAAACGTCAACCCGCATGGATTACCGTGTAAAGCAGCTATAGATTGTTGTTGGCACATAATACTTAGATTAACAATAAATTGCTACAATGTCCTTAAAAAGAATACGAGTGACCATTGGTCTACCCTTGGAAGTTGACTATTTCAAGATCAAATATCATTCGCCTCCGATAGATAGTTTCGATAGTCAATTTCAGCAGTCACTATAATAACAGTTCCAAAATTTTGCAAACATACAAAAGTGGAGCTGTGCAGTAATTTTGTATCATTTTTCTGTCGCAGCTAGACAGAGATTACCTTCACATGACGAAATATCTCATGACGACCACGTCAAGATGAAATACAAACCTGATGATTAACTGTAGCCACTTAGCATAAACAATTATATGTGTGCCTGTGTAAACAAATATTTTTCTGAGATCAATCTACGAGATTTTGTTAAAATCAACCATAAATCGGATGATAATTTAAATTTGTAATTATTGTCTAAGTATTACCCCGGAAGTCGGCAATTACAAGAATTTTTATAAAGAAGCACGACATAAAGCGCAGTTGTGAATATGGGGACATAATTTAATGACGTCATGTCGAAAGGGGGTAGGGGGGTCTCGAGTTCAAGTGACGGTCCTATCCTGTAATGTATATCCTATAATGTATAAGGAAGTGACGTGGGGGGTGGGGGGTCCCAAAAAGTGGATTTTGAAGTGACGTCATTAAATTATGGCCCCTATTTTACGAAATTGGTTGAGAATTGTGTCATAGCCACATCTATCATTAAGCGTGGGAAATATATTATTCATTGTAACAGTTTTCACTCGCGAATTTTCCATCAAAAACGTCACTGTTCCGCCGTAGCAAGACAGATATTTTACTTTTACATGAGCAATAAACCTAATGACGGGCATGTCAAAGTACTAACCTGATAGTTTTACTCACTAAACAAGCAATTATGGGTACCTGCGTAAACAATGATTTTTCTGGGAACTATCTACGAGATTTTGTTAAAATTAAAACTAAAACGGTTGATAATTCAACATTGCAATTAAATGTGTAGGCGAGTACCCCGGAAGTACATCTAAATGGTACTCTTGACTTTTATGCGACGAATCTTGGACATTCTAACTGGAATCCTACGCGCAAATTTTTCGAAAGCATAGGAAATACCAGCAAGTATTTGCCCTGTTATAAGTACACTAAAAATTACAATAATATTTCCATCCATTGAAGGCGAATCCAAAACATTCATCAACTTACTCTGTTTTTCCATTGGAACAATCTCCCTGGAAACCTTGTTCCACCAGTTCCAAATCCCTGCCATTTCAATCCCTTTAATTCTGCTGACAATTCCCGGCTCAACTGAATGCATTCCTCTGAAGCTAAAAGTGATTTGAACTTGACTCAATTTCTCCTCTCCAACCGCTACCACACCACTCCGATGACCACCCATCCTGGCCAAATTAGCTATCCGACTTGCTATCAAATCGGAGACAATTATTGCCTGATTTTCGCACTTGTTCAACTTCCCCAAAATCCACTCAAACTGATCATCCTTGAACTTGCTCAAATTCAACTGTCCATTCTTGTCCACATTTTCCTTCAAATACTCCACAAAGTTATCATGCATTTCGCTCTGATTGAGAACTTTCTTCAAAAGTTCACTCTTCTCATCGACAATCTTCGAATGAGCAGAAATTTGTGATTGGGTCAAGTAAACTACGTTCACTCCCGTCGTGTAGTCTCCCATTTCGCTCTTGGCAGTGTAGCGGACGGAAAGTTCGAACTCGTGCTTTGAAAGGTATTTGACGTTTTCAAATTCTGGATTAACTCTATTTAGTTCAGCTGGACTGACGTATTCAATAAATCCCATATGATGCACTTGTGGGTGTTGCAATTGTGTATAAACGTGAAAAGAGTTGTCAACTAGTTCCTGGAATTTGTCGAATGCAACATACTGCCTCGGAGAGATCATATTATAAACGTTCTCACTTCGATATCCGTTGCTAATCACAATTGTTGCCATATACAAACTCGCAATGAGCAACCGAGCTGAGGAAAATTTGTCACTAATTTCACTGTCCTGCTCGACGAGGGCGTTGAAAGGTGCCATTAAACTTTTGCAGAATCTCATTATAATCTGCAATTTACTCTTTCCAACGATTTTCCCTCTCAAAGACAGTGTTCCCTGAATTACGAACGTAGTTGTCAGCGGATGACAGCAGAACATAACGAAGGCAATAGACATCCAAATTTTGTCATCGAAAACTGAGACCAACTCTGAGAATGGCAAATTTAATAGAAATGGCGAGCCGCAACTCACAAATCGAAGGAGATTGCCAGCGGAAGGAACCTCAATCGGAGAACGTGATCCATCCGCTGAAGCTAATGAAATCACGAGCTGAGTTACATATTCTGAATTGTCAGAATTTACAAAAGAAGAGTTTCCAAACAAAGTGTCCCAAACTGATGCAATTCCACTTCCGAAAATCTCTTCCTGACGAGAAAATATGGATAGCTGAACTACTCTCTGGAAAAGAATTGGACGTTTTCGGCGAGCTTGAAAATATTTCATCAACCTTGTGTCAGTAATTGAGTTATCTTGAATGTTCCACGTGCTTCTCCTTTTTGATGAGTAGAGCAAAAATTTCAGAATCTCAGACAAGGAATTTTGAAATATATTTTGCTTCAAATGAATTCGTTGAACAATATTTTGTCCACAAAAATTGCACAGCAAAAGCAAGCGTAGCCTTTCGATTTTGAATACATTTTTGTCAAGTTTTATTAATTCTGCGTGGATCGTCGTGAATCCAAAATTGAGCTCTAAGGAAGAGCCAAAATTTTGCTCCAGGTACAACCGCTTCAGAAAAATCTTATCAATGACTTCATTAGACTCATTCGACATGTAAATAAGAAAAGGTGGAACTGATGGGAAGAGGACCCTGTCAAAATTATAGTCCAAAGAATTTAGGTGCCACTTCCAAACCAGTTCGTTCATTGAGTATTTCGACGCTGTGGAATAGAAATTGTTGTGGAAATTTAGTTGCCATTTTTTGAAAAAGTCGTTTGGGGGCTGATTGAAAACATGTACTTCACATATCCAAGGTTTTATGCTGTGGACAAACTCCTCTCGTAAAATATTGACGCAGTAGTTCTCGTACCTCGTTGACACGAATAGAAAGCGGGAGTGTTTGCATCGATTATCTTCCTGGGTAAAATTTTCCGGTAGGGTGATGGCCACAGGTATGGCTACAATTGAGTCCCAGTTATAGATCCAGTTAGATTCAGCCTTGCGTTCCAAATCTTGTGAGAAGATGAAACCCGGTTGAAGGTTCCGGATTAAGGCTGGATATTCCAGGGCAAATAATTCCCCTCCAAGATTATTAGTTATTGTAACAAAGCAGTCTCGAAAGGGAAGTAGGACCTCATTCAAGTTTGCAATTGGCTCGAAGGTGTCTGGAAACTTTTTGTAAATTATCTGGTCTTTCTTCTGACGAGGCTGAAACTCGTTCAGAATTTTGAATGGTTCGGTGTAAGCTGTTGGATAGTTTTTGGAGTACATCAAAGTATTCCTGGAATCTGGGTCGTTGGCATACGGATACTTGAAAACTCGGGTTTGGATTTTCTCCGAGATGGTTGCACTCTTTTGAAAAATAAGTAACAAGAAGAAGACATTCCTTGGCTCCATTATTTCGCGTGAAGTCTCACATTTGTTGATATTTGCTTTTATTATATACCATAAATCAATGAAGCTATGCTATGCTAATAAATAATGAATTGTGCAGAGTGCAGACATCTTCAGTCTCGTCTGGTACCCCCAAGCTTTTTATTTGGAATCATGTAAGAATATTTTCAAACCATAAAAGTTGCACAATATATTTTGCGCAACGCTGGAATGCCATAATGCAAAAGACTATATCTTTAATTAGTGTCAGGTTTTTATTTCGTAAACAGCTAAAAGTACCTATTTTTATGCAATATTTTTCATAAATATTTAAAACGAAACCCTTTCAGGGCAGGGTTTTTGTAAATTATATCACTACATATAATTTAGATTGCTTTTACTAAAGTTAAGTGGTAAGGTACCGGAGCAAGTGAAGCGGTAGAGTGGAAATACAGGTGGAGCCTTGTTCAATTTAAAATCATAATAAAATAGTGGCAAGAGGCTTGCTTGGTTTTTGGCACCGTATCGTTGTTTATCAAGGCCAACACATACATGATTCAATGGCAGCCAAAAATGAACGCAAGTAGGCGATACGTCGGCGACATGTTCCAATAACAATAAAAGCAATGACACTACATTGATTTCTAGCCCAACTGTCAACTTCAAAGAATTTATGTACCTTCTCGAAAGCCAACACAACAACGGAAAATATTTGGCCCGCCAGAAGCACACTAAAAATCACCACAATATTTCCATCCATCGACGGAGTGTCCAAGCCATCCCCAAATCTTCTCCGTTTCTCCATTGGAACAATCTCCCTCGACACCTTGTTCCACCAATTCCAAATCCCGGCCATTTCAATCCCCTTAATTCTGTTTATAATCGACGGCCCAACCGAATACAAGCCCTTGAAACTAAATACAATTTGAACTTGACTCAACTTCTCCTCTCCGACAGATACCACACTCCCCCTATTACCATCATTCAGTCTCACCAAATTTGCAATCCTGTTCGCCAGCAAATCTGACACAATTATCGCATCATTCTCACATTTCTTCACCGTTTCCAACATGTATTCAAACTGGTCATCTTTAAACTTGCTCAAGTTAAGATGACCCGTTTGATCCATTTTTGAATATAAATATTGGCTGAAGTTGTCATGCATTTTACTATGATTTACAACTTTCTCCAATAACGTGTTACTACTCTTTTCTACTTCAGTAATAATTTTGATGTGCGAAGCGATTTGCGACTGCATAAAATATTTGATGTGAGCCGACGTCTTCCAAGGACCATCTCTACTGGACACGTCATACTCTGTGAAAAGTTGAAAAATGTGTTGGCTAACAGGTTTGATGTCTTCAATCAATGGATTAACAATCGTATTGATTTCCTCCTCCTTGTAGGGCACCGTCCAGCTACCACCACATAGATTGGCTGTTGAAGGTTAGTATAAACGTTGAATGAGTTGTCCACTAATTTCTGAAAGTTGTCAAACGACACGAATGCTCTCGGCGAGATGATATTGTACACATTTTCACTTCGATAGCCGTTGCTAATGACAATGGTGGCCAAGTATAAGCTCGCGATGAGGACGCGAGTAGAGCAAAATTCAGTCGTGATCCCGCTACCATGCTCGATGAGTGCGTAGAAGGGTGCCATTAGATTTTTCAAGAATTTTATAACAATTTGTAATTTACTAATCTCTAATCTCGCTTTGGATCTAAACTGTAATGTTAGTTGAACTACAACAGTAGTTGTCAGCGGATGACAGCAAAAGAGAACGACAATAATTAGAATCCAAATGTTTACTTCAAAAACGGAGATCAGCTCGGAAAAGGGGAGATTCGTGTAGTCTGGGCGTCCGCAACTCACAACTCGGAGGAGATGGGCTGAACTTGGAATTTCAATTGGAAACCGTTTTCCATTCATTGAAGCCAAGGAAATTACGAGACTCGTCTGCCCAACTCCTCCCTCAGAATTCCCGTACGAATAATTGGCAAAGAGGGAAGTCCACACGGATGCAATTCCACTGGACAAAATCTCTTCCTGAAGGGAAAATTCCGAGGTTTGGGAACGAGTTAGTTGGAAATTGGTGTCGTAAATTATTGGAGTTTTCCTTCCCTCCTCCATAAATTTCTTCAAGTATTTGTCAGCCACTGAGTCATCTTGAACATTCCACTTGATTCCCCTTTCCGACGAGTGCAACATCAGCTTTAGTAGCTCAGCGACAGACTCTTGATGATGAGCAAACCTATTTTTCTCAGATAAATCGAATAAATGGTTCCGCCTGATGACTTTATCGCCGCAGGAGTTGCACAACATTAGCAAGTCCACTTGTTTGATTTTGTGAATATTATTTCCTAAATCCGTTACCCTCGCATGAATTGTCGGGAAGCCGAATTGGAACTCCAAACGGGAACCAAACTTTTCCTCTTCAAACTTCATTTGTTTAAGGAACATTTGATCAACTACTTCCTTTTTCTCGCTTGATACGAAAACATGAAGTGGAGGGACTAAAGGAAATAAGATCTTGTGAAAGGTCTTGCCATCTTGATAATTCCAGTTCCACACCAGCACATTTTTGAGATATTCAAAACGTTCAAAGTGGAATTGACCAGCAAACTTGGGTTCCCATTTCCGGAATTCATTTTGTGGCCGAATAAACAAGTTTGCCTCACACGCCCAAGGTTTTATCCTCGAGACAAACTCTTCCCTTAAAATTTGCACGCAGTAGTTGTTATGTCTAGCCGAGACGGTAAGGAACCTGGAGTGTTTGCATGGACCCTCGTCGTAGGTAAAATTGTCTGGAAGGGATGTGGAACTTGGGATGGCTACAAGTGAAATGGTTCCATAGTCCCACTCAGACTCATGCTGGCCTCCCACAAAAAGTGCGAAGTAGAATCCAAGTTGAAGGTTCCTAATTAGCGTTGGATGTTCCAGGGGAAGTAACTCCGTTCCAAGGTTAGTCGTTATTGTGACAAAGCAGTTGCGAAACATGTGGACGAGCTCATTCAGATTGGAAACAGGCTGAGACGAATCGTAGTGTGGAAAGTGGTTGTAAGAGGCAAAATCTTTGGGAAGATGAGTGTCCAGCTCATTGAGGACTTTGAATGGTTCTGTCAAAGCTGCGGGATACCTTTGAGAGTACACAATTGAGTACTGGGAGCGTTTGTCGTACTGAGGTGGATATTTTACTATACGCTCTTGGATGTTTTTGGCGCAGTTAATACTCGCGATGAGGGTAAATAATTTGTAAAAGATGTAGTTTCGTTCCATGGTTAGCGGCTAGCCCAGGATTCGTTAAAAATTAAAAGTAAAGACGGCAACCCAAAACAAATTGGGGGCTCCCTTTCTGATATGTCTCCTCTACGATATTTGGACAATGATTTTTTAGATTCTAATTTTTATATGGACGTGTTATATCTCGTCTACACAATTTCATACTCAGATGGTTCATAAGTAGTCGACACAACAAAACTGACGAGAAGTTTAAAAAAAATGTACATGGAATGATACGTGGAGTGAGGAGACACTTAACTTAATTACTTTTAGTTTTCTGTAGTTTAGGTACATCCCCTTCCCGCTTATACTGACACATATATAAAATATTCCAGACAACAGTGGTGAACAGGTATGTCAAATCGGACATGGAGATATCCAGATACAATATCACTCTTGTGAATTATTGAATTGATTTATGGTGAAAGTACTTTTTAATGTTACATGTAAAATTTTACTTTTAGAATTAGTATTAGTTTTTAATATTGCTACTTGAAATTATTTGCTTCTGGCAACGAGCAGAAGTTGCACAGCGAGATTTATCGAGAAATCGATGGATTTCAGTGGAGTCAACTCTTCGAGAAAATTGCAAGCGCCGAAGTTAATTTTGATGATGGGACACGACAGATAAAACCTTTTCTCCCACTTCTTCGCCGGTCCTTTTAAACACTGGTGACTGGTGTCGATAGCTTCGAAGCCATTTGATCTTCCGCAATATTGTTTTCGACAATGTGTGTACTTCCACCAAGCCGCCAATCATGACAATTGTGAGCAATACGGCATCGAATGAGAAGATAGAGAGAACGAAAATTAGGAAGATGTTGTCCGTTGTCGTTGGGGTTGACACGATTGAAAATACTGATATTGAGAGTCCCAAAATCCCTGACAACATGAAGGTGGACAAAATTGCCCCTTGTTGAAAATTATTGTTGAGTTGACACAATAATTGGATGTGTCTGTACATCAAGTCCAATATATCCGACAGAAATCAAATGGAAAGGGTTACACGCAATCATTACTCATGTTATACCTGGAATAACATGTACCTAATTGCAGGTGCACTTTAGTGCATACCATAGAATGTTCTGGAGTGAAATGAAATATGTCTACTCAAGGACAGATTGAATGAAACGAAAGTTGTCGTCAAGAACGGT
>JAQFZW010002153.1:0-19424 GCA_034687055.1 Heteromurus nitidus
GCGTACAGAGTCGAGGCTTTGTTGCAATTCGTGGTCGCCATCTAGCGAAACCCCATCTCACCATGTTCATGCCTGAGTTAGCTCTGCTGGTGATTCAGCTCTTTTCCGCAGCACTGCCACCAAATTGTATCTTTGAGCCATCCTAGAGTTGTTCTCAGCCATTTAAAGTAATAAATGGGTGAAATTCGAACATATTTACAATAATTACACCCTAAATTTAAATTAAATTTATATAAGTCCAAGACATTCGCCCCCAACAGAATTTCCATAGGACAAAAAATTAATAACTCCTCGGGGAATCGAAGCCGTATGCGAAGACCAAGTCCATGCTTCAGTCCGATGCACACACCATCAACCCATGCTTAAATTGTTGTGATATGGGCACTGCTTAGCCATACATGTATAATCCGTACAGACACACAGACACACACACTTTGCCTTTTATTAAGGGTATAGATGTGTTCATTATTCCACTGGCATAAGCCATAAAACTGAATGACAAATGCAATGATAAGCAATATAAGCATCTTATAGTATGGCTGTCCACAACTTATGTGGCATTTGCAAACAGCAAAACAAATAATACAAAATAAATACATGTTTTTGACGACTGTGATTCCGAAACCAAATGAGGTACGCTGCCTCATTTGTGTTTTTGTGTCTCCAAAACTTTTGACAGCATTTTATTTATTATCCATTGTGTTAGCAGACATACTCCAAAAATGTTTCATACGGGCACTCGAAATCTGTATTTTCCAGGACACTCTGTAAATTACGTTGAACTCAGGTGCGAAGTACACAAATGATAAAGATAATATTCCACAAATAAACAGTTACGCAGTGCTATACAGACCAATCACATTGCACGAAAACATCACCTCATGCCCTAATTCCAACTTCCAACTGACAGAATAGATTGAGAAAAATGACCGTTGGCACAGTATGATAATCCTTATTGATAACTGGCGCAATTCAATTGGGGTTTTATGTCCTTTCGGTTCAGTTACCATTCAACTTTCTCATGCAAAAGTAACCAGACGTGGAATACAGATTTAAAGAAATCATAAGTGAACACAGAACTGCGTCCTGATATTGTCTGCAACGACGTTTCCAGGAGGGAGCCGTCATTATGGCGGATTTAATCGTTGGAAATGACGGTAAATAATAACACATAAAATCCTCTTTAATAAATACATAATTTTTAGCTTTCTCCATTTCATTAAAATTAATTTTAAAATTCTGTTGCTGTTCCCGAGATTGCAAATTGGTGGAGGTGGTGGACAAAATGTTGAAGTCATCATCCGCCGAGGTATTGTTCTCTAAATGGGAAGAAATTGCTCGGAAACTCAACATACCTGCTGATGTTATTTATAGAATTCAGCAAGGCTTACGACTACAAACATTGCAATATTTTGAGGCTTACCATTCAATTTTGGTGAGTTGGATGGCAAACAAGTCAGGCGATGCCAAGCTTGGAGTGTTGCTGGAAATTTTGGATGGAGTTGGAGCAAAGGATTCAGCGGGTGAGATACCAAATATTATCCTATAATCTGACAAGTGTTTATTGTGGGTTTACGTATTTTTACCTCATTGTCATTATATAAATAAACAAATGTTTTATTGTTTAATGCATATAGACCATTTGCGAAGCACCTTCGTTGTCCCAGTCCAGCCACTATCACCACCAGAACCTACGCCGAAATTCATCCAAGCCCCGCTAGGCCTGCAGGACTTTCTAAAAAAGTCAAACCCCCAGTCCGCATTGATAATCAGCACAGTCAGTTGCTCAGCCACGTTATTGAAAATTCGTGACACAATCAAACAACCTATGCAAGTCATCGAAGAAACTTCGCTTGAAGACCTGCGCTCTTATAACGACAACAGCTTAATAATTTTTGCTAATTGCAAGCTTCCGGTTGCTGCAGTGTTGGCAAAACTGCAACAAATTTCGAGCATGAAAATGGTATTCCTCACTGAAGAAACAATCGCAAGCATACTCCCCCTAAGAAATGTCGACATTGAAGCCATTGCTGATGACTTCCACTGGGCTGACCTACACGAAGCATTTCGTGAGGAGCTGTTAAATCAGAATGTCTTGATCCAAGACCGAGAAATTACATTGAAGGAAGCACTCATTGATGCCGGGGCAGAGAATTCAATTGGACAGATTCTGAGTGGAAAGGCTCTCGTGGAAATAATGAATCCAGAATCAAGCTCAAGGATCATGTACTCAAATAACTTACTTCCAGAATTGAAGTATTATGTACCGAGAACTGTCATTTCGGCAGTAATACTAAATCCACAAGAAATTTTTAAGACATCAAAAGATATCTTCGTATTCAGCGGAAAGCATGTCCATCCCGTAATTCGCAAGTTCGCAGAGAGACAAAGAGTGGAAAACGCAAGCAGGCAAATATCAAATAAAAAAATTACAACCCGCTTCCTTCTTCTTTCATTAAAATCAGAATTTGATGACATCTGCAAAATGACCAACAATCCAATCCATTGGCTGAATTATGAAGACGGCGAATTCACTTGGGTAAAGTCGAGGGGAGATTTGACCTCAATCAGGAAGGCTATTGACACGGCTCTAGATTACGCTGAAGATGAATTCGTTAATCACATTTTGTCCAAAAAAGGTATTATCGACCGATCCCGAATGCCCGTGTGTATATCCGATTTGCCAGGAATGGGAAAATCAGTCCTCCTTTCAAGCATTGGGAGGAAAATCATGAAATCCAATCCAAAGACCCAAGTTAAATTCGTTATTTTGAGCAAGTTCATGACAAAACTTAGCTCTGAGTTGAAGGAAGGCGACGATATTTCCGAAGTCCTCCTCCAATCTTTGGCAGAATATAGCTGCAGCACGAAATTTGGCACCCAAATCTTCAAAACAGGCATACAATCTGGAAAGCTTCGACTTGAATTGCTCCTCGACGGCTACGATGAAATTAACTCTTCAGATTTAGAATTGGCCAAGAAATGCTTGCAAACATTTACGAACTCCTTTCCATCCATCCGCGTTATTGTAACAACACGCCCACATTTTCTCGCCGAACTCGAAAACATTCTTCAAGTTTTGGGGTATCGCATTATGCCTTTTAACTTTAACGACCAAATAAAATTTCTTACAGAGTTCTGGGCTCGAAAAAGAAAGCTCGACGAGAAGAAACTCAAGGACTTCAGCAAAGCATGTTTAAACAAATTGAATGAAAGCATGACAGAGAATGACGACGAAATTGCAGGGATACCTCTGCAATGCTTACTAATTGGCAAAGTATTCAAGACGATGGCTCGGAATACTTCTGACCCAGAAAATGAGCTGCCCACAGACGAAGCCCCCGAAATTGGATCCATAACAGAATTATTTGAACGCGTGATTGATCTTCAGCTGAAAAGGTTCAGCGAAAAATTTTCAGAGGAAATTGGTGACAAAGACAAGTGGATGATGGGACATGCTAGGGAAGCATTAAATTTACTTTTTCCAGAATTGGTTGAATTTCAATTGGAGGAGGTTAAAGGAAATATTTCGAGAGAATATCTCCTGAAAGTAGGAATCCTTGTTTCAAATCACGTTAATGAAACTCCCGAATTTATCCATCGATTATTTGCCGAATTCTTTGTCGCTTGGTTTACCCATCAGCAGCTGAAGAAGACAGCCAGCAACTTTCCACTTGATACAATTCTCAGCACCCAAATGGTCGAGGTTGAAATGAAGGGCCATCTTTTTGAGTTGGTGGATGTGTCTGCCAGAACATTCACGAATTACATGGTCGCCTACTTTTTAAACAACATTCTAAAGAACGAGCACTCAGAAGTAATCAAGCGGAGAAGAATCTCGTGCCAAAAGCTGAGGGAAATCATCGAGGCAGGGGCACACGACAATTTAGAACAAATTTTTCATTTCTATCTTCAATCGGTCGGAAGCCAAATGTATGAAAACACACCCGATGGGTCTGCGAAGGATTTCCTGACTGTCGCCGTTTGGAAGTCCAGTGTTGAGATACTGGAGACATTATTTCCAATTTATAAGAAAACTTTTTCCGACCCTGTACACGGCCTTCGAATTGAGACTTACAAGGATTGCCCAATATCCCTTTTGCACGTAGCTCTTTGTCGTGGAGACGTGTTAGTTGTGGACTTCCTCCAGGAGATTTCTCAAGGTTTCTCTGACCTGGTAAAGGCGTCAAGTCTTAAATTACTTCTTCATTCATGCGTGGATGATTCAAAGAACGATAACGAGAGAACTATTCGGGGAAAATGTATTATATTACAAAATCTGATAGAAAAGGACGAAAAGAAAAATCTTCTGAAGGAACGAGACATTCGTGGACGGACGCCCTTGCTTTGCTCAAATATACACATCGATCTGCTAAAGGAACTAGTTCAAATCGGAGCAGATGTTTTGACGGTTGACAACGTCGGAAACGGAACAGTACTCCACAAGGCAACGCAGTACCTCTCCAAGGGTAAATACAGTAAATTAGTTGAAGCAATTCCGGATCTACAACTGGAACGTATGATGAAGATCAGAGAAGAAGTGGGGAGGACCCCGCTGCACTGCGTAGTGGGGGCATTCGATCCAGCTGTGGAGACCCTTCAGAGATTCCATGAATGCGGAGCGGATGTCAACTCGGCAAACTATGAAGATGACCCTGATACCATTTTGATGACGGCAGTGAAAGAAAGAAGAAATGTGGAATGTCTGAAACAACTTATTGACCTTGGGGCGAGTTGGAATATCAAAACCGAAGAGGGACAAAGTCTGTTGCACATTGCTGTGGAATTGGGACAAATTGAAGCGGCAAAACTACTCTTGGGTATGACAATAAAAGTGTTTTAAGGGTTTTAAGGGGCTACCAAGGTTACATTCCACGATCAAATGTCCGTGGAATGGTAATTCCACGGAAATTTGCAAAATGATCCTCAGGTTTTGAAAGTGTTTTCCTAGTTTTATATCATTATTCAAATACATCTCACAGAAGAGAGTTTCCACGTTCACGATATGTTAGTGAAATCATGTAACCTGGGCCCCGCCCTTTAACAATGAGATATGTCTTCTAGAAATTACAAAATGTTAACTATAGAAACGTTGTCATTTGTTTCAGTCGAAGGCGCGGATGTAAATGAAAAGGACGAAGATCGAAACACACCGTTCCATTTGGCCATATCCCAAAATCATGTAAATCATAAAGAAATGTTAGCTATGCTCACCGAATTTAACCTAAACTTGAGCCTTGTCAACGACGACCAACACACATATCTTCACTTTGCGGCATTACACAAAAGAGTCGAACTCGCCCGAGTTTTAATCCAGCAGCATCAGTCCGATGTTAACGCCAGAGATTGGAGAAATAATACGCCTCTCCATTTTGCATTGTTTCCTGGAAAGGATGCGCCAACCAAAATTAACACAGACGATGACGATGTATTCAAAATGGCAAAGCTGTTAATTGACAATAGAGCTGAAATAAATGCTCTCAACAGATACAGGCGAACACCGCTGGTACATGCCTTAAAAATTATAGACAACATTTTGGACATTAGGACACTTGAAATCCTAAAGTTACCTGAGGGCACAGAAACAGTCGAAGCAGCAACTGAAGGCATGAGATCATTACTTTCGACAACTTGCTTAAATGACGAATATGGATTCAAGGAACTCGTAAAGTATTATTTGGCACACGGCGCAGATTTGGGATATGACGATGATCCAGAAGATCGTACATTTCTTCATATTGCAGCGCTCAACGGGAATCAATTTGGAGTGAGATTTTTATGCCAACAGAAGCGCAATGTAAATTCCACCGATTTTGATGGAAATACTCCACTTCATCTTGCTGTGCAATGTAAAAACGAGAATATGCATGAAATTGTGAAATGCCTTGTTGCATACGGTTGTGAACTCAATTTAGAAAACAAGAGAGGACTAACAGCTTTAAGGCTATTGATAAATGAGAACGTAGAAAACTGCAAAATCGAAACACTTGTTTTACTAAATGGAGGAGAAGACACTTCGCAACTCTCAACAATGGCTTTGAAAAGTTTAATCGCGGTAGCATGGAATCCACAAGATGTCGACCTTAATCTGAAAACAGCTGAGGCATTCTTTAAAGCAGGTGCAAATTTGAATTTCACTGACGAGAAAGGGAACACCTTGCTCCACATTGCCGCTCGTGATGGGTGCGTTGATGCCGTCGGACTTTTGGTTGACAATGACATTTCAACCAATGTTATTAACAACGAGCAAAACACCCCACTGCACCTTGCCTTATTAAACGGTAGCAAACGAATACAGAAACAAGATGCCCCAGGTACCGAAAATGAATATCGGGGTAATTATCCTAAACGAGCAAAATCGACTAGAAAAAACAAAATAGCAATGGCTGCAGTTGGCTTGAAATTTCGGAAGGGACCAAACTTAAATGTTTTAAAGATACACAAAGAAGAGGATCATGAATATGAATCCAGATCAGCAAATCGGAGATTTCGAATTTCCAACTTAGAAGAGAAACAGTTTCAAGAGAAGTCAATCAATGTTCGCATCGATTCTCAATTAGAGATAATCAACTTTTTATTAGAAAAAGACGCCCACACTGATTCAAGAAACAAAGATGGATACACCCCACTCGAGTATTTGATATACAATAAAGATTGTCCTTTCGTTTTCGAAGTATTTAACGCATTATACAACAGAGAATATGCAATATCAAATGAGCTTCTAAAGAAATCTCTTTTCAAAATTAGTAGTGAACTAAATCAGTTTAAAAGCGACAAACAATGCATCCGATTTATAAAAGAATTGGTTCAAAAGGTCGCCGACTGCACCTTCGCTAACCGAAATTCATCGACACTCCTCCACAATTGCTCAGAACAAGGAAATTTAGCAGCAGTCCAGTTTTTTGTCTCACTCGGATGCGACATTGATGCGACAACAAAGGACGGTGACACGATACTCCATTTAGCTACAGAAGGAATGACTGCTGAGCAATTCCACGTTCTTCTTGAAATTGTAAAATCGAAAGGAAAGGGATTTCTTCTAAAGAGTTGCAACAAAATCTACGAATGTTCTGTTCTTCACTCTGCTGTGTGGGGGTTAGAATTGCTTCAAAATACACTTAGTTTATTTATAGAATGTGAAGCTGATATCAATGCCGTATCCCTGGGAGATTCTGTGCTACTATGGGCGATTCATGCGGAAAGGAGCGGACGCTTGATAAAGAAATTGATTGATCATGATGTAAACGTTAAATTTGTATCCAATTCTGAAAATGAAAACGCGCTGATGTGTGCTTGCCGATACGGCAACTTGCCTGCATTTAAACTTCTTATTCCATTATTTGAAGTAAATTTGCGTAACGAAACCGGCCAAATCCCTTTGCATAGAGCATGCGTTGAAATTAACACGGCAACAATAAGAATTGTTCAATCCCTTGTTGAAAACGGGGCCGATGTGAACGCGATGGATCTGTCGGGTAATAATACTCCACTTCACACGCTGTTTCAAACAACAATATTAAATGAATGGAAAGATTTCATGAGTGGAGCGCCTGCTGTTTACAAAGCGTTCAAGTATTTACTATTGCAAGATGCCAAAATTAACCCCAACAACGAAGGTGGAGCAACATCGCTTCACTACGGCGCAGGACGACTGCCGATTGAAGTATTTCATGACGTTATTATCCATCTGGCAGAATCCAAGACCAGCGGGAAATACCCATCTCCAGTTCAACATGTGTCAATTCAGTATTGTTCATCACAAACGAATCTTCTGATTTCAACGCTTGAATTATTTTCATCACAAATTGGGGAATCGCATTCCACATCATATAAACATGGTCCGGTGGTTCTTAGGGAAGCGGTTAAGGGTGGAAAAACCAAAGAATGGATCAAATCGTATTTATCGATAATTCCCAGTAGCCTTGACGAACGTGATACTGGATTAAATTCACTTCTTCACATTGCGTGTGACACTGGTAATTTGTCAGCTTTGAAATACTTGTTGTACAGAGGATGCGCAGCAAATTGGACTAATTCTAAGTTAGAGACACCGTTGCACGTTGCGTTCCTCAAAAAAAGCAATAAACAAATAGAAATGATTCAAGAATTACTTCAGGCGGGCGCCGATACAAACATGAGGAACATAAAAGGAAACACACCACTAAGTGTTGCGGTTCGATATCAAACATTTGAAGAACATACAGCGGTGTTGCTCCTACTACGGCATGGAGCAAACATAAATGCAGTTAACAATAATAATAACTCTGTGCTTCACAGGGCTATAAGGTTTACCAAGAGCGCCGAGTTGGTCAAAGTGTTAATAGAGAAGGGAGCCGACATTAATACGATGAATAGTCTCGGATGTACATCAATACACATGTTAGTAGCAATCAATGGCCTGGATACATTGAAGCTACTTACCTTATCAGGGACTGACGTCCACATTCCGGATGAGGACGGTGATACGGCCCTTCATGACGCTGTTACAAAAGAGGAATATAATCACGAAATCACAAAATTTCTGATTGAGAAAGGGGCGGATGTAAACTCAAAAGGCAAGTTTGGACAAACTGCTCTTCACAGGGCATCGACACAAAATCATCTTAATTTTGAGGCAATGAAGTTGCTCATGTCGTCAGGGGCTGACGTCAACATTCCGGACGAGGACGGTGACACGGCCCTTCATGATGCTGTTACAAAAGAGGAATATAATCATGAAATCACGAAATTTTTGATTGAGAAAGGGGCGGATGTAAACTCCAAAGGCAAGTTTGGACAAACTGCTCTTCACAGGGCATCGGCAAAAAATCATCGTAATTTTGAGGCAATGAAGTTGCTTATTTCGTCAGGGGCTGACGTCAACAGTCCGGACGAGGACGGTGACACGGCCCTTCATTACGCTGTTACAAAAGAGGAATATAATCACGAAATCACGAAATTTCTGATTGAGAAAGGGGCGGATGTAAACTCAAAAGGCAACTTTGGACAAACTGCTCTCCACTGGGCATCGACACAAAATCATCGTAATTTTGAGGCAATGAGGTTACTTATATCATCTGGGGCTAACGTCAACATTCCGGACGAGGACGGTGACACAGCCCTTCATTACGCTGTTACAAAAGAGGAATATAATCACGAAATCACGAAATTTCTGATTCAGAAAGGGGCGGATGTAAACTCAAAAAACAAGAAGGGACAAACTGCTCTTCACAGGGCATCGACACAAAATCATCTTAATTTTGAGGCAATGAAGTTGCTTATTTCGTCTGGGGCTGACGTCAATATTCCGGACGAGGACGGTGACACGGCATTTCATGACGCTGTTAGAAAATAGGAATATAATCACGAAATCACGAAATTTCTGATTGAGAAAGGGGGATGTAAACTCAAAAGGCAAGTTTCGACAAACTGCTCTTCACAGGGCATCGGCAAAAAATCGTCGTAATTTGTAGGCAATGAAGTTGCTTATTTCGTGAGGGGCTGACGTCAACAGTCCGGACGCGGACTGTGACACGGCCCTGCATTACGCTGTTACAAAAGAGGAATACAATCACGAAATCACTAAATTTCTTATAGAGAAAGGGGCGGATGTAAACTCAAAAAACAAGAAATGACAAACTGCTCTCCACAGGTCATCTGGAATAAATCATCGTAATTTGGAGGCAATGAAATTGCTTATATCGTCAGGTTCTAACGTCAATATTCTAAGCAGCAAATTTGGATAAAATAAAGTTACTTATTTCGTCGGGGGCTGTTTCGAACATTCATGAGAAAAATAGTGACAACCTCCTCATTTCGCAGTTGAAGAAGTGGAATGAAATCACGAAATACTTGAATGAGAAAGGGACGGATGTAAACTCAAAAACAACAATTAAAACTCCTCAATAAAGCATTGATGTATGGATATTTTTCTATTAGGTCGACGGAATTTGGGAAAAGTAAAAAACGGTTTTATAGACCTTTAGCCGGGGAATCGAAAGTTACCAGTGCTGACCGCTGGAAACCTCTCCCTTGGGGGTTGAGGGTAAAAATATAACCCCCTGTTTGTATTGCATTTTTAACCGATCTCGACGGATAGATCAATTAGAGCTCACAAAAAATTTCATGGACATGTATTTTTCTACAAGTTATTGACACGTGGGTTTTCAGGTCCCATCTCAAGTAGTAGTATTTCTTGTTTCTGCCAGTTTTCAAGAAATTGGAATTTTTTGATTTCTTGACCTAACCTAGCCTAGCACACCTTAATCACGGAGAATGTCAAATGAATCGAAATTTCGAATATGTCAAAAAATAGATTTTTGCAAAATTGATCGACATAAAATATGACTAATGTACTTGAAATTTCGTCAACCATTGATATGAGCTCAAAATGGTCTTCTCATTGAGATCGGTCTAAAAAATGCAATCAAAACACGAGGTTAAATTTTTACACCCAGCACAATGGAGGTTTCTCGCTGTTGTGGGTGGTACCATTCGACTCCCCAGGTCAAGGACTACAAAACCGTGCATTTAGCATTTCCAAATTCCACCGACCCAAAAGAAACACCGTGCTAATGCCTGTTATCTGAACGGGCTTGAATCCAATAATAATGCATTTGAACAAGTAATGAATCATCAACGTGGGTCTATCATGCATTATGCGATGTTGATTAATGTCAACCTTAGCATGTTTGGTTGTTGGATTGTTCGATATTTAATTCGTCCTGTCCATCTCATTGAATCGTTGACAAGTAATCTATGGGCTTAAAGTCCAAATTCTAAACAATTTGTATTATCGTTAGCGAATTCCGATATTATCATACTTACCGAAATGGATGAGTAGACATTTTCCCTTTTCCCTCTATGGATACCCGCTGTCATCAAACTGATGTAATCAAAGATGTGTTAGGTAGGTAGCATAACCAGAGAAAAGTACTTGTACTATGCTTAGTCTAGTGCCGCTTATCAATTCATTGCCAGTGGGCCACTCAGACAGACAGCAAAACTGGTTTTATTTCAATAGTCCCCAAAATAGTCAAAGCAAACTCTGTAGCAAGTGTGTCTTTGTTATTGTTGCGGTGAAGCATAAGTAAGCACTTGCAATTCTGCAACTCCTTGCACTTGCATAATTTAGTAATTTTGAACTCAAGTATGACACACAATCACAGATAAGTGGAGGTAAAAGAGGCTTCGAGCAATTAGGTACTTCTTCGAAAGTCTAGTTAACGATTACGTCGTACATTCTTATACTGAAGGTAACGATACATTTTGATGAGAGTTTTAATCACAGATTTGAAATCACTCTAGCTCCAACCGCACTACGAACCAGATTAATTTTTCCTGAAAATATGTTTGCCATATTTTTTAACTAGACAAAATTTGTCAATTACTCTGCTTCTCAATATATTATACCTCGCTGTTTTCGCCACGGCTGATTTTCAATGCATATACTTGTCGCCATCCCAATAGCCGACGTTATATGCCGACGTTATATGCATGGCTACAAAAAGTCGGCTAATCCAGCGAGGTATAATATTTTGATAAGCAGAATATGTCTCATTTCCTACTTGAAAAATATCTTACTGTAGATTTACTCCCAAAGTCTTGGACAACAATATTAATCTAGGTGATTCGATTTTTGGCGTATCTACTTGAACACAAAACTGAGGAGGAACCGAAAAATTATGCGAATTATATGTATAAAGAATATTTTATCCATAGAAAATATTAGCATTAAAAGATTACATAATGCAGCATATTATGTATGTATGTATTAACTTTATTGCAGATATTTATATCAAAATGTACGAGTACAGGAAGACAATTATATATGTCTCATATCCTAAATCTTTTTTTACAACAGAAATGAGGAATATGACAAACTTGTTTCATATTTGAGGACATTGTATGATGATTTACTTGGTAATCCGTAATCTCATCGAAGGTTTTTGAGTGAAAAGTTTGGGCGAAGTAAAAGTAAAAAAGTCGTAGGCATGGGTTAAGTAGTTGACAGAACCAGAGAAACCTACTCTGCGTTACTAGTCTAGTGCGGATGATCAATTCTGTTACAATACACACGACCAATGACCCACTCACGAGTAGACAGTCGTACACCAAAACCAGTTTTTTTATTTCGTAAGTCCCAAATGTAGGCCAAGGTAATCTCTCTCAATGTTTTTGTTATTGTGCTGTTCATCCACCTACCATAATTTTGTTACTCTTGTACGCTTGTACCTGTACAGAAATTTTGTACTGTGTTTAATTTGAAGTCACAGACACATAAAACGCTAAAGGAGGTCTTGTGACAATTAGTACTTTTCTTCGAAAGTCTAGTACAGCGATTACTTGGTACATTATTGGACTGAGAGTAACGGTAAATTTTGAAGTTTTTAACCAGAGATTTGAAATCATTTTAACTCCAACTACATTACGAGTCAGATTAATTTTTACTCGAAAATATTTTCCCATATTTTTCCAACTTTCGAAACCCAATCAAAAGTTTTGTCAATTATGTCTTATTTCTTACTTGAAAAATATCTTACCGTAGATTTACTCCCGAAGTTTTGGACAACAGTATTACTCTCGGTGATTGGATTTTTGACGTACTTGAACACAAAACTGAGGAGGAACCGAAAAATTTCCAAGGATGCAGCCCTTCTCGATAAACTGTCTGGTCCAAAGACACTTCCTCTTGTTGGCAACTGTCTGGATCTGAGGGTGACAAGTGAAGGTGAGTCTATAAAATAATTTGGTGAAGAAATGCTGTTAAAGTTAATACAGAGGCATTAATATCTGTATTGTTTGCAGAATTTTGTAACAGAGTAGGAGATTTGGCGAAAGAGTGGGGCCCTGTTTATCGCGTTTGGTATTTCAATACTCCGTGGGTTATGGTCACTTCTGCGGATGCATTTCAGGTGTGACATTTACACGGAATTTAATACATTTTCATTCTCGTAAAAATAGTATTACATGCCTACATGGTCCATAAAGCCATGGACATATATTAATAAATATTTCAATTATTTTACTCGCAGCAAATATATTCGAAAACAACCTTGCTTTTCAAATCAGACGAAACCGATGCAGCCAAGCCCATTACAGGTCAAGGTCTATACAGCCGGTCAGGTAGCTTTTACCTTTATTTTTATTACTTATCGATACCGTAATGTCAAAAAGAGCCATCATGAATTTCCACCAAACATTACGATAAAATCCTATTTATTTTTAGGAGTGATAAAAGGAGTATAATACTTCCTAATGTTAAAATCAAATGAGTTTCTTTCTTTCGCTTTGTTACCAATACTTAATGAAACTTTTTCCATTTTGGGGCAACATGAGAAAGTGCTATTTCCGAGCTCTCTAACAAATTTGTGTCAGGCATACCAAAATCTCACAAATTTTATGTGAAAAAATAATAAAGCTTCTTCTGGTATTAAGCCACCGATAACTCCGATGGCCTGTTTCTAACCATCCTAAATATGTTTGAAAAAACGAGTGATCACGTATACCATTCTTTCGCTACTTAGGAAATATTTACCACGGTCGGCGCAAACTACTTACTGCCGGCTACGGACTTTCCATGATCAGGACAGTCTTTCCTTGTTACAATCACCACTTTAGCCACACCGTGAGGAAGCTTGAGAGGATGTGTGACGAAGGGAATGCTACAAATATATTTGGCACTTGCATTGAATCCACATTCAGAGTAAACTGGGGTAAGCCACCAATTTAGAATACAATATTTTAGCAGATTTGTTGTTAAAATTGTAAAACATTTTAATAATTTATGACTTTGCGTTTTTACAGAAACGTTGTGTGGGAGAAGGTTCCAAGTTGACGATCCGGAAGCGCAAACTTATTTTACATCTGTAAATACGTAAGTTTCACCTTTTTTCAGGTGTTCAAAGTTATGACGACCCCACCTTTTACATTCTTACCTTTACCAAAATGTTTCATAAAAATTGTTTCTTTGTATTCGCTTAAGGGTATCTCCCGAAGAAATGAAATTCCTTAAAATGTTATATTCTGTTGAATACTTTTAAATATTTAATCTAAATACTTTTCAGTGTTGGAGTCAACCAAACCAACCGTCTCTTCAAACCCTGGCTTAGACCCGATGCCATATTCAATATGACCCCAGCGGGGTGGGTTACGCGTAATGCGTGTGATGTTGCAAACGGCATTGCAAGAAGGGTTCACATACTAATCAATTTACACAAAATATCTGTACTCATAATCGAAGATCGAATTCATGTCATTTGCTGACTTAAATAATACGAATTTCTTTAGCACGTTGCACGGCGAGCCGCCGAGCGAATTCAGAAAGCGAAAGAAGACAGCAAAGACAAGGCTGACGACGGACTCAATAATAATTGGGAATGCTACACGGATCTCCTTCTCGACCTCGAGTATAAAGGATTGATGACAAGAAGCGAGGTTTGGGATGAGTTCCAAACTTTCTCCATCGGGGTACAATCTGACGAATTCAATAAGTAATAATTCTTTTTTTGAAATTTAGATTAGATTTAATTATGTTCATCGTATTTTACCTTCGAGTCTTGGTCTAATTCTCATTGCGCAGGGCTATGAAACAACAGCGATTACACTGACATGTACCCTCTTCCTACTCGGCACCCACCCAGAGCACCAAGAAAGAGTGGTTGCCGAGCTTGACGAGATTTTCGGTGAAGGTTACGACAAGGAAACGTTCTCTGTGACAATTGAGGACACGAAGCGCATGAAATATTTGGACCTTTGTCTCAAAGAAGCTCTCAGACTCTTCCCCTCGCTTCCTTCTGCCCCGAGGAAAACTTCAGAGAATGTTTGCTTAGGTAAAAAAATCAATCGCTTTTTAAAAATATCGAAGGATTTTTTTGTACATAAAACTTGTTTTATTATATGACACTTTTCACAGATGATGGGACTATCATCCCCGCAAATGTTGAACTGATTATGTGGACCTACTGGGCTCATCGTGACCCAAAATATTTCCCCAAACCGGACTGCTTCATTCCAGAGAGGCACCTTCCGGAAAGCGAATATTACAGAGAGAAAGGCTCCTTTATGTACGTTCCATTCTCAGTCCTCCCGAGAAACTGCATCGGCTGGAATATTGGGATGCATGTGCTCAAAGTGGCACTCGCCCATTTGCTCAAGGCGTACAGGTGGGAGGCAGTGACTCATCGGGATGATTTCAAAATCTCGTTTGTCTACGTTGGCCAGCCGCATAATGCTGTGATGAAGATTCATAGACGATAAATATTCGTCTGAAATAAAAAAATCAAGATTGGTTTTATTCTTACAACAAAAAATTCTACATTACTTTTTACTTCGTTTTGATTGATTTGCAAATATTTTAAAATATCGTAACAATTGTTACGATTAATGCCGCTACTGACGCATGTTTTTATATTTTTTACGTTTCACACGATCATAAATCTTTCCCTGAAAAAATGCCCAAGTCCTGAGCTGAAATTAGTCCAGCACCAAAAGATATTATGCTCAATTGGGCAGCTCAAGGCTGAAAATGCTTGCTTCAATTTACCATAAAAAATAATGTATAAAACCAGTTTTTGTTGGTTAGATGCACGCCATACCCATACCAAGTACCATTTGTTTACCTCATGCGAAAAATATATACGCTGAAATGCCATACAGCGAGCCAAAAGTTGAGAAACAAGTATTTACAAGCAATTTTTTGCTGGGATCACACGTCATATTATACGAGTACTAGTATGTTTTTTTGTGAATTGTGGTTGTGGTGTATCCTCTTCATGAACCTCATATGAATGAATAAAACTGAAAGTAACAAAATTCATTGAGTTCAGAGTAACGAGTAACAGAGTTCATTGAGACAAAGACCAGACAAAAAATGAGACTCTGTTGGTATACCTTTTTCTCGCTACTCTCAATTGACGTATGTAACGTCAGGCGGATGCGGATATACTCGAATCCTTATGCAAAATGTGATTGAAAAGATATATTTTACTAATGCTTACAATCGTGTGAAAACATACTTCGAAGTTGATCAAGCGGAAAACAACTTTTATGTGAATTTTGGAAACATAAATAATTTGTGGAGTAAACCTAAACCTCGATCTAATCGGCAATCTATTAATATTCTTCGAAATCAAATAAGTTACTTTCGACTTGATATGGCATTTCGCAGTAGGAAAATCTCATATTTTAGGTTTTTACAAAAATCCATTACCTCTTCGACATCATTCTTCTCTTGTCCATTTCAAATTCCATTTCAGATCGATACTCTGTTAAAATTAGGATCGTACAGCAAAACAATGTTGCACTTGACGGGAGAAAATGTGTTTGAAACCAAGTTTTGGAGGATTTACATTTTCCTTATTTTGGTTCCTGTGACGATTTTCATTTTCCGGAAGTTGAGAAGGAACAAAGTTTCGAAAAGGAGGGAACTTCTCATCGACAAAATACCAGGTCCACAAAGCCTCCCTGTCTTGGGCAATGCTCTGGACTTGAAGGTGGATAAGAATGAAGGTACAATTTTTTATTTCATTTTGTGACAACGACCAAATATTGCTCAATAAAAAATATTGAAAATAAATATTCGAATATAATTACAAAAATATATTGTTATAAAAATTCATAGATTTCATTAAAAGAATCGGGGAATTGGCGGCCCAGTGGGGGCCTATTTATCGTGTCTGGTATTTCAATAAGCCATGGGTGATGGTCACGTCTGTGGATGCATTTCAGGTTTGTATTTTATTAAAAAGAAAAAGCTCTCATCCAGAATTAAAACCTTGTCTAGAATGTTGTGATTTACATTTCCAGGAAATTTATACGAGGACAGTATTAAGTGAGAAATCAGATGAAGTTGCTCCCGTTTTGAAGGTGTCAGGGGATGGCTTGTATGGGAGACGTGGTACATATAAATTTCAGCAACAATACTCTGAATTGTTTCCCTATCGGAATATTTCTAAATAAATATTTAAATCAAACTTTTTTTTGTTGAACTGAAGCTTTCAATTATCACGAGAGACGGAAGCAGCTAACTCCCGGATACGGAGTAAACTTGATCAAGAAAATCATTCCTTGTTTCAATCATCAATTTTCCTCCACCGTCGCATCATTGGAAAATTATTGCGAAAGTAGAAAGGAATTTAATATTAATCCTGTTTGTATTGAAACCATGTTCCGAGCTAATTTTGGTAAATTTACATTGAAAAACCTGATGACTTTTCGCATAAAATATGACAAATCGTAAAATGACATAAAAATGTTCTTTAACATTTTCCAGAATCCTTATGTCGAAAGCGGCTGGAAGTGGGTCACCCAGAGGCTCAAAACTACATACATGCCTTGCTTACGTAAGCATCACAAAAATATATTTCTGGTCCAAAATGTTATCCATGAAACATTTAAAAATAATTATTAATTAACTTATTTTTTAAATTTTTTTTACTTTAGATCCACCTTGAATCATACTGCACGATTGTTTAAACCTTGGCTCAGACCTGATTTCGTCTTCAACATGACGCCTGGAGGGTGGGCTGCTCAGTCAAGTATAAATTATATTAATGCTGCAGCCACCAAGGTAAAAAAATAGTTAAATATTTAACAACGAACTTAATGAGGTTTTGAGGAAAGCACTTCAATTTTTTAAATCCAATTTTTAGTATGTTTCCGAAAGAGACTCAATTCGAAAAAGAACAAATCCTTCAGAAAATGACGATGATGATGTGAGCAGCAAGGACCAATGGGAATGTTACACCGATTTCCTGCTCCAGCTTGAGGATGACGGGCATCTCACAAGAGTTGATGTTTGCAATGAATTCAAAGTTTTCTCTGTTGGGGTACGGAACAAAATCATTTAGAAAATAATTACTCAAGATTTGTTTTCAAATAGAACTATGAATTATTTATATTGCATACGATAGGGATACGAAACAACAGGGATTTCTCTCACATGGACATTATTCTTGCTTGGAACTTATCCAGAATATCAGGTAATATCCCCTTCATTGATTCTATTTAGTATCAACTTCGTCATTATAATTATTTTTGATTTTTTTCTGTCTCAGGACAAAATACTCGAAGAACTGGACAGCATCTTCGGTTCTGGCTACGACAGTAAAACCTTCTCCGTCACGATGGAAGACACGAAGAAGATGAAATTTCTGGAACTCTGTCTCAAAGAGACAATGCGATTATATCCTGCCCTTCCAGTCGCCCCAAGGAAAACTTCGGAGGATGTTCATCTTGGTAAAAAAAAATAAAAATTTAAATAGATTTTAAATTTTTATTAGACTTTACAAAAAAATTAACACTTTCTCCTTATATTTTTCTCTAGCCGACGGGACCATCATTCCAGCCAATGTTGACCTGATGATGTGGTCATATTGGTCTCACCGTGACTCCAAATACTTCCCCAAGCCGGATACCTTCATTCCGGAAAGATTCCTTCCAGAAAGTCCCTTCTACCGGGAAAAGGAGTCATACTCATACGTCCCATTCTCCGTCTTGCCGAGAAACTGCATTGGCTGGAATATTGGGATGCACATGGTGAAAATGGCCTTGGCACATTTGCTCAAAGCGTACAGGTGGGAGGCGGTGACGCCTCGCTCTGAAATGAAAATACTGTTTAGGTACATGGGCGATCCGGAGAATGCCATCATGAAAGTATACCGACGTTAATTATAAATTTTTTCAATAAAAAAATAATTATTGATTTTTTTTGCATTTTTCATCTGAAATCTCTTATCTTAAGTGAACAGGTGCAAATGAGTTACAAAATAATAAATTATATGCTCTCCTCTCAAACACGAAGTTTTTACCCCAAATCAATCAAGTTTTTTTTTGTTATCTCTCGTGTAAAAAACTTGACATTGTGACCCTGTTCTGTCATACAAGCCGAACAATTATGTGTGTATGTATCCATCAAAACAGCCTTATCTGCCGTCATCATTAATCACCAACTTGTCAAGCACACTCTATTTTTATTCTTTATTTTAGTACAACGCTAACTTGAGCCTTTAACTCTTCTGACTTAATTGAAAATCCACGTTCTTTGTTGAACAAGGCCAACATATACAAACCTATAAATTACGAGTATAAACGTTATTCATTTTTATTGACGTGTGAAGTATTGATTAGAAATGTAAACGAAATTGGCACATTTTTTTAAAGGTATAAATTAGTTAAATTTAAAAAAATTATACATTCAACAAGAGAACCATATTAATTGCTAACACCGCCAATGAGGTGGACGCGATGCCTTCTACTCCAGCGGTGGTAATTTCAGGCCCAGACTCCCCTGTTGTCGACTCGGTATTACCGTCATCAGTTGTCGTCTCGGTATTACCGTCATCAGTGGTCGACGAGCCGTCATCAGGTGTCGACGAGCCGTCATCAGGTGTCGACGAGCCGTCATCAGGTGTCGACGAGCCGTCATCAGGTGTCGACGAGCCGTC
>JAQFZW010002154.1:0-19419 GCA_034687055.1 Heteromurus nitidus
AATATTTATTTATAATATTCTGATTCATTCTACGTTTGCTCTTATCATCAAAGCATCAAATTACCAAGAAAAGTATACGTGTATTTCACTGACTTGTATTACTGTGGTCTAGTAAAACCAACTGGTGACGTGACTCTGCTTGTTACAAATATAATTAGAATCTGTTCTAATACATCTGTTTATGGGCACACCAAATATTCACGCCTCATATCTCACAATAAAATCTCCTTTTTTCAAACTAAAATTATAGTTGTCATTACATAAATGTTTGACGATGAAATGAAAATGAATAGTACTACTACCCTATTACATCCTAACTCTTCTATTTTCTTAGTAATTAAGTAGATGATAATAGTAAACGTAGAATCAGTATATTAGAAGGCGAAGAAATCGAAGAATAAATCATCTTACCTTCACTGATCTCTCCATATTTCCAACTCCATTCATCCACTTTTAAACTCGTCACTGACTCTCCACAATCCAAACTTTGAACTCCAAGAATAAAGTAGTGAAACCTTCTGTTCCAAGTGACAAGGTTCTCAGTTCTCCTCTTTATCGCGATAATTTAATTAAATAACAAAATATTTTGTTGTTGATTTTTGTGACTCATCCAGAGAAATCCACCTCAATCCACAAAATTCCATGCACCATGTGACTTTCATGATGCACAAAACAGATGCACTCTCGCTCACAGCTGAGGTGCATTTAGTCGTGTGTGCTTTTAGAGACGTCTACATGTATTTACATGTACGTACATGCACCCATACTTACCCGTTCGGATTGGTCGGAGTGTTATTGTTTTGCATTGCACCAGTGTGAAACTACAAACAAACAAATTGTCCAAGTCCAAGTTTTTTTTTGTGGAAATATCTCAATTACAAAAATTACAGTTGTAAGTCAAAGTAAAATACTGGAAGATATTTTACATATTTCAACGTTGTGAAATATGGAGCAAGCTCAAGCCCAAGCCCTCCAGAATCGATTGTACTTTGTTCTGGAGCAGCTCCAGTCGATGGCGAGAGAACTTCCGGTGTAAGTTTGAAAAACGGCATGTTTCTAAAATATGAATAAGATGCTTTTATGTACTTTCCCTTGAAAGACTGGGATAATTTATTCGTGTTATTGTTAATTGGTGTATTTCTGTAATTGTTTCTAGAAAATACCAACAGCGAATTAATCAGGAGTTATTAAGTGGTTTGGCCAACACTTTGCTCCATGATACAATCTTTGAGATTGTGAAAGGTCTCAAAGAAATCCAAGACGTGACGGAAAAGCATTTGTTTCAATCTCGGCTCCAATTTCTGGAACAACAGAGAAGTAAGAGAAGTAAATTAATTGATTGTTCTTTTAAACCAAAATCAGAATTCAAAAGTAGATTTATGATTTCGTTTAAAATTCTCCAGAAGACAGACAATCGTTAATGGACAAGAAAGGGGCAAGCCCGGAGTACGCGGAGACACTAAAGCGTTTTAAACAAAGACAAAGAATGGAACAGAAACAGAATGACATGAAAATAATTATGCAGATTGATCAGAAAGTTAGCGATCAGCAAGTGATGATGGAGAAAGCTGGAGTTCCAGGATTTTACGTTTCCAATGATCCTTCCGATGTTCGCTTGCAGATGTACCTGTTTGAATTCATTTGTAGACTGGGGGAAATGCAGTTGCCGGCCATGCAAGAAGATGAAGGTTGAGTAGTAGTGCTATTGTTTATTTATTAATTATTACATTTAAACCAGGTCTGGAGATTTGAGACTGAGCTTGTTATTAGGATTTTTATGCGAAGAAACACAGCATTACGTAGCTGCATTTTTATACATTAATTAGTTCTAAACAAAGCCATTTAAAAAATTATCAAATGAGTATTCGCTTCGTTGAAGCTGTTGGTAATCCTCCTATATAAATCGAATCTAAAACATTGCCGTTCACTTTTCTTAAAAATCAAATCAAAATAAAAGGTGACGACTTGTGTCCTTTCTATTACATGAAACGGGCTCGGCTGTCATGTAGTTGTAATTGACATTGATAATGAATACGTGCTGCATAAGTAATTGACTTTAATTTCCCACACTCAGGGAATATTAAGTGGAATTTATTACTGTTAGAATGCATAATGGAAGGCAATTTGTATTACAGAGCGCAGCTTCTGTATAATGAGAGAGTCGCGATGATGCACTATAATTTAATAGAGGTGCGGGGAAGTGTACTATGTACTTTTATACTATGTTTTTTTCTCACTTTTCTGCCTTTCCAATTCTCATAAGTTTTCCCAATCCAATTACGGAAATATATGCATGATCAATTTACTTTTAAACATTTCACACGCACTCGCATTTACACATGCGCATTATGCATTTTGGGGAACTTTTAACCGTGGAGAATTAAAACGAACAAAAAAACCAATTTTCGACAATACAAAATGACTTTACATTTTTAATCACACGACAAGACAGTTGAATATTATCAAGCAAACGTACATGATCTACACATACAAAAGGCATAAAAGCAGTCTTCATAACAATAATACAATCACAAAATAGTTCACGACAAAAAAAATCATGAAACAACTCTACTATACTCTATATACACATTTATTTTATCACTTTAATATCCTATCGGTTTCGATGTCGCCACACGTTCGAGTATGATTGAATACTTTCGAAAATGGTTGAGATTTTATTACAAGCTGCAAAAATTATATTATTTAAAGTAAACTATATATACATATTACTTTTATGTACACATTTGAAAAGCTCTTGGGTTCCCCCTGTTAAACTCTGACTTTCTTTCCTGCTTCAAGTAAAGAGTAATTAACAACATACTTAATTATCGCGAACATACATGGTTCCATG
Organism: Heteromurus nitidus; assembly: GCA_034687055.1. NCBI lineage: Eukaryota > Metazoa > Arthropoda > Collembola > Entomobryomorpha > Entomobryidae > Heteromurus > Heteromurus nitidus. Next base: position 2,852 of record JAQFZW010002154.1, read on the forward strand.
CTTTCTCATCCAAATGTCAAAACCTAAGGGAAACTGTGAAAACTTCCACATTATAATTTTGAAGACCAAAAAATTACATATGGACAAATTTAATCAATTAGATTTATAAACGTGTCGAACTATACGGTTTCAGTTTCATGCATTCTGGCATTTTCATTCCAGCATCCACTTTAAACATCATTCATGCATTTCTTACTATCTATATACATACATCTATATCCAATATACATTTAATACGATATGTCGCGAAAATAAGAAATAATATAATTATGAAGACACATTTTGTAAATTATAACGTTTATACGGAGTATATGAGAATGACGATTTGAATGATTGGTAAAACATGTAGAGAAATATTCTCATAAAAATATTATTTTGTTAGTCTATGCTCATTACACTACAAATGCTCATATCTGTTGGGAGCTCTGAATGAGGGGAACTGCGACGAAGCTGAAGCTCTGTACTCACTATTGCTTCGAGAGCTGGAAGCATTTGGAACACATCCTCCACTCGGACAAATAGGCGCAGTCCTTGTGTACATGTAAGTGGCTCCAGTCATGGCAGCCACCTCATCCGGTGTCCCAGACATAAGACGCTTATAATTCGAATGAAGCTGAGCTTGGGATGCAATTCCTCCTGCATTCCCAGAGGATAAGCTCCTAAATGAGTTTGATGAGGATGCAAAGGAATCACCAAAGTGAGAAGCGGTGCGGCCCCCATTACCCGCCCTACTTCCTCCAGATGAGGTGGATACCCTAAAGCTATTTGAACTTCCGCTGCCATCGCTATCATCGAATCCACCGTAGCTATTTGTTTTTGTCGTTCTGAAAGTACTGCTGGAGCTGCCCCCAGAAGTTCTCCCTCGTTTTATGACATTGTCCTGTTGTGAGGCAGCGAAGGTGCCACCTTCAATCACTTGAGAGCTATCGATTGCCTTCTCATTTTCAGCCTTTTCAATTATTCGCTCAATGGACCTTTCCGTTGGCCTTTCTGAGGACTGAATGATTCTTGTTGTCGTTTTACGAATGACAATATTACCAGCTTCGTTATCTTCATCGTCGTCATTTCCACCATAACTTTGTGTTCTCGCAGAGCCGCTGGTAGAAACAGAAGATTGACGAAGAGTTGATGACGAGCCACGGAAAGAGTTTACGTCGCGATCAGAGCTGCTCCTCACGTTGAAATTTTCATCGTCGGGGACGTTGCCGTAGCTGGGTGCTTGGACGTCTTTACGGAAGCTGGTCTCCAAAAGTTTGCTTCGCTGACTGGAACCGCTAATGGATTCATCATTTCCAGCGCCAATGCCGTATGCTTTGTTCGCTAATTCTCTGTTACTTGCGGCTGCTGTATTGCTTCCACTGGATCGGGTTGACTCGCGGAATGTGGTTCTACTCGATTCTGCAACGCGTGGCTTATTGTTTGTGTTCGAAACAGATTCGCGAATGTTGGTGCTGCTGTATCGCGTGTTACTTCGGCCCCTGTTGCCAGTACCTGTGCTTCCCGTGTTCGTGTTGGTAGTTCCACGAGCACCATTTCTGAAAGTGGTTCGTTGTCGGGTGACAGTTGAACCGCTCTCTGTGAACCCGCCATTGTCGCCTCCTTCAACAAATCTTTCTTCTATGGTGCCGCCTCCGCCATTTCCTTCATTGTCGACGAATCTCTGCTGTTCTTCAATGACTTCTTCACGAACAATTTCATTGTTAACGCGTTCTCGGACATCTTGAATGTTTTCAACATTTCCACCTTGGTTGAGGGCATCTTCTCGAGTGATTCCGCGGTCGTCGCCTCGCTCGTCATAAATGACTTCTTCGACAACCTCTCGTTGTGCAGGACCTGCAACATAAGCGGGGTAGTTAATAGATGCACTGGATCGTATGTCATCCTTATTGTCTTGACTAAGCAAACTACGACCCCGCCCAGAACCGAAACCATTACTACTCCCAGTGCCAGATCCAAACCCGCGTACATCCCTTCCCCCGCCGAAGTTGCCTCCAGCTCCTTGGCCACCAAAATTTCCCCCGCCTCCTCCGAAATTTTGCCCATTCCCTCCATTTCCAAAATTTTGGCCACTTCCTCCTCCATTTCCAAAATTTTGCCCATTGCCTCCATTTCCTCCTCCGTTCCCAAAATTTTGCCCATTTCCTCCATTTCCTCCTCCGTTCCCAAAATTTTGCCCATTTCCTCCTCCACGTCCAAAATTTTGCCCAGTTCCCCCTTGTCCGCCTCCGAAATTTTGACCATTTCCCCCTTGTCCGGGGAAATTTTGCCCATTTCCCCCTTGTCCGGGGAAATTTTGCCCATTTCCCCCTTGTCCGGGGAAATTTTGCCCATTTCCACCTTGTCCGCCGAAATTTTGCCCATTTCCCCCTTGTCCGCCTGCAAAGTTTCTATTTCCCCCTCCATTGAATCCTACTCCCGCTTGTCCGCCAAAATTACTGCCACCAGTAGGACCAAACCCTCCCGCATTTCCCCTGTTTCCACCATTTTCTCCAGTTGGGTTAAAACCCCTTGTCCCTCCATTGCTTCCAACGCCAGTTGCAGTTGGATTAAAACCCCCTGTCCCTCCACTTGGACCATACTGAGTCCCACCTCCGCTCGGGGAAAATCCCGAACCAGCATTATTTGGTAGTGTGTATCTCACACCAGTGTCACCTTGAGGAAACCTTCCCTGTTGCTGATACTGTCCCCCAACTGACTGATATGTCGGTGCCACTTGTTGTGGAACATACTGTTGACTAGGAACAGGGACAATTTGCTGTGGGACAAACGTATATGTTGGCTGAGTAGGAGTGATATATGTAGGTTGACTATATGTCTGAGGACTAGGCTGGACATACTGCTGCTGAGGCACATACTGAGGACTAGGCACCACTTGCTGTGGAAAGTACTGGGGAGTGGGTATCACTTGCTGTGGCACATACGCTGGACTAGGTTGCGCTTGTGGCACATACGCAGGAGGACTTGGATTATTCTGGGGATAACCGCCCGCCCCACGACTATTCCCAGATCCAGCACTGAAAGCTCGGTTCCCCTCGTCATTATTACTTCTTGCATTATTATTTGCTCTATACTCACCTCCACCTCGTTCGTTTACGCGTCGGTTATTTACAATGGTTCGTCTACTGGTGGTAGTGTAGTCATTACCACCGCTACTATTCCCCCCACCGGATATGGTCCGTCTACTGGTGGTAGTGTACTCATTACCACCACTACGATTCCCCCCACCGGATATGGTTCGTCTACTGGTGGTAGTGTATTCAGCACCACCGTTACCACCTCCGGATGTATTAGTATTGTAGCGGTATCTACGATAAGAGCCAGTATTGTACAGCGGCTTTTCTACTCGGTCCGAGTCGGAAATTGAATTTCTCGACCGGTCAATATATCGCGTAACTACTCGACTTCCAGAAATGCCAGATGGAGCAGAGCTGACATAGATTCGTCTTGTGGTTGTTGTACCACCTCCTCCACCACCACTACTTAAACTACTCGAACTACTTGAGCTACTAGATCTGCTGGTACTTGAGCCACTACTGACGCCAGACCCATCGCTGTCTCCTCCACGACGCCGATAAATTATACGCCTACGAACTACGGTTTGAGCTGGAGGATCTACGTATACAATGCGTCGTCTAATAGGCACCCTTCGGTCTACGACAACTTCCCGTTCCCGTTCTCTGCTACCTCTTGTTGAGCCGCGTTGAACGACTTGTTCCTCCACGACACGTTCCACGACTCGGTCGGATGGAGTTGGGGAGGGTCTTCGGACAATCACTTCTTCCTCGACGATTCGCTCTCCACCGTTTCTGGAGCCGCTTTCCGTTCTTGTGCTGGTTCTCTCGCGAGTTACCTCCTTCTTTCCTCCACGGTCTAGAATCAGATCGGATTCAGCATTGTCCTCGGGCGTGCCGTATACCACTCTGGACCTTCCTCGTCGGTACGCATCTGTATCAAAGAGGAAAAATTGATGTTTTTTAAATCAAGCTTTTCATCTCATTTTCCGTGACACATTCTACTCTTGTAAAAAACCAACTCGTTTTTTTTGTGCTCAACATGAAATGGGCATTAATATTTATTTATGAGGCTCGGGTACATCGTAAAAATGCATGGACATTATGGACAGGTGTGCAATCTGACATCTACTTGTTCAATTTTGGAGTACGGGGTAACATCATGCAAAGTGCATCTGGTAGTCTTTTAATTTTGTAACAACGAGATCCGATGTTTGTGCAACGCCGAATTGATGCGTACAGTGAAGGTCACACCTATTTCATCTTACGCTGCTCTGCCATTTTACATTCCTTTTAGAGGAAGATGGATAGATTTTAGATTGTAAAGCAACAAGGTGATGATGAAATCATGAAATTGAGTCACACTCAAACGCCTCAGTCCTTGCCAGTTTTAATTTCATATTGCCTTCCTTGGTCGAAAAAGTGCAAATGCGCATAATAGGATAGCTTAAAAATGCCATTTACTTAATTAAGTATATACAATCAGAGCAGATTATTTGATTCGCATATTTTTTCTTGGAAGCGTTCCAGTTGAATCCCCTGCGGTGTTATGCAGTATATTTTATCGGAGTGAGTGGACATAAAAGTTTAATTATCTATGTTTCTTCGAGCCGTAAATATATCATTTTTTCTCGGAGAAATTCTCCATTATTTATACCACACTCGATACGCACCAACTACATCTAATAAATGCTGAATACAAATTCACAACATGAACCTGTAGATTTCTCAACGAGCATGAGCAAGGGTATGAAGTGAAACAATATTTCCAGAAGGTGTGAGTGGGTGGGTCTAGAATATATGTATTTGCTAATTAACACTTCCAGCGAATAATGAATGGAGAGTGGAAAGCATTTAATATACGCACCTATAGTATAACTAAACTGGAGTTTGCAGAAAAATTTGCAGTTTGCAGAAACTGGAAAATTTTGCAGATCTACTTCTCATGTTTGCTTACAACTTTCCAAGAATTTATTTTGTCCTTCAAAACTGCTCCAGATCACCTCAATTTCCTTCGATTCCACTTTATTTTACACCTCGTCATCCTCGTTGAAGCTCAAACAAAAAACAGAGACGCGATAGCATCAAACCCTTTCTTCTAAGCCTTCTAATATTACATCGCGGCCTTGAGATGATTAGCTTCGAGTTCTGAGGTACATAACTAATAACGCGCTTATCATCAATGAACGAGGAAGATGAAATGGAAACGTGGTAAGTTCCACACAAAAAACGTAAAAAAGGTAATCATCATCAACAATACTTCAATTCCAAGGTGGAAATCACTTGATGAAATGAAAAACAACATTGTTGACTCTCAAACCGAGATTTTGAGGTGCATATATTGAGAACGGTTACGGCATCATTTCTTTCCATCTTCTTTTTTTGTACCAACAGCAAAGAGGCGGTTTATCATGTACGTACGACTTATCGTTAGTGCCTAACATGATGATGGGCTATGAGCTGTGACGTACTTCCCGTCACAATCTGTTACGTATCGAGAAAAAAGTGGAAGATTGAAGATTCTGTTCCGATTTCACTTGTTGTCAGAAAAATGCAAGCCTGAAGGTTTCAAGTTTTGATGATGACTTCACAAAAACACCCGTTCCGAGTTTCTTGATAAGGATTTAAACTACAATTTTTATGGTATGATAAGCAACTCAACTCGATGTGAGCTTCTGAGCTAGTTTATATATGATTATGACGGATGTAATGCGATTCAAAAAGAAAATCAAATTTCACTTTTCACTCAACCGCGAAGGACATCGTACTTGTTTTCGAGGCTCTAAACCGACAACTTTGCTCGCTGTTCTGGTTCTGGTGCATGAGTTTTACTTACGTAAAAGCACGAGATGAAAAAAATAAAGTTTTTTTGGTGCGAATTCCTAACCTATCCTTAGATGACTTCACACTGTCCAGAGAAGTATATTATATCTCTCGTCAATGATTTCATAATCACTTATCATAAAAAAAACTTCTTCAGCCTTATCTTGATTTTAGAGATTTTTGACTGTGAACTGAATAGACTTGCGGCGCGACGGAACGTTCATTCACGGTGTCTGAGGCGTATTATGAATCTTCATTACATCATTGCTACTAGCCACCGTATATAACGAATGTCTGAATTTCTTTGGAAAACAAAAAAAAATTCCTGACGCTTATGCACATGAAATTCCATGACGCAAACAAGAACGGAAACGTTTAACTTTGTTTGTACAAATCAAAGCAATAGTCTGGATGGGATTAGGCTTACTAAATTAGACTGCATCGCAAAATTTCTGAGAACCAACGTCATATCTGTAACTGTAAACTATGACAAGCATTGAAGAATTATTTTCCCAAGAAGCTCACAGAAGGATCGCTCTTGTTGACAACAAAATTCGCACATTGCAAAAACCTGGATTGTAAAAGTGTTAATTAGACTATGCAACCCTTGTTCCGATCCTATCAAGTTTATCGGTACATGTAACTCCACTTAATACCGAGATTTCTTCTCTTGTACTCCACATTAAAAATGCTATAAACGTACTTCAGATAATGATAATTAGTTCTGCCGCAACACGCAAAATATTCTTATGAAATGTTCTCTGCTACTGTTGGAGAGGGTCAGTTGTTACAACATGAATGAAAATTTCTGCGTAAATATTTAGGAAATTTTCATTTCCTTTGTACTTCCCAAAAACAATGTGCCAAAATGTGCAATAACAAAAAATGATTCGTAAAAAATGTAAAAATTTTTTTTACCTGATGTTGGACGAGGAATAACATCATTTTCTCCGGGATACTGAAGCGGTCTGTCAGGTACTGGATAACTATAGCCTTGGTTTCCTCCGCCACTATAACCTCCGCCACCGGAATAACCTCCTTGATTGTTCGAATACCCGCCTGAACCACCTGAATATCCTCCGCTTCCACTGTATCCGCCGCCGCCTCCGCTATATCCTTGATTGCCTCCGCTGTAACCCTGAGCGGATGCGTGGATCACTAACGTTGAAGTGACCACAAATGAGAGGACGACCAGTCTATGCACTTTCATGGCTAACATTTTTTATCTGAGAGTGTTTGCGTCTTCAAAATGTTTAAATTTGGTTTTCGCTGAATTTCTCCTGCAAAATGTTTGAAATTCAAAGGATTGAGTCGGTTAAATTTGTAATTTACACATTCCTTTCTCGACAAACTTTCAATGAAAAATCAACATGAGCTTTACAAAAGTTGACATGTAATACGGCAACAATCGACGATGCTCCCTTTTAAGTTGAGGACAATTTTCAAATATGAGATAAAAGTAAAAAATACAAAACTTACAACTTTCCAAGATCCAATAAATGTATTTAAAATCCAGTTGCAATTGTTTCTCACACACGTACATAACACCGAAACGTTAAATAAACATATTTCAAAAGTTCACACTTTACATTTCAAATACTTTGTTCTTTTGTCACTTTCAGTCTTTTTGTTTTCTTTAAACACTCCACAAATTCAAGTCTATAACAATTAAAAACAGTTTTTTCTTCTGTAAATGCAAGTCCCTTTAGGTTATCTCCTTTGGCTGTATCTTCAATCTTATCGACGTTCGATTTAAATGTTTGATTGCGCGTCCCCGCTGTTATGATCCTTTGAAATAATGTTATAACAGAAACATGTCCCACACCACTTTTTCTATTGAACTCCAACAATCAACTGAAGTTATTACGATTGTAGAGTGGATTCAAGTAGCTCAGCTTATCCAAATTATAGCTTTGTCAGATGTAATTACTATTTTGTACATCTCTTTTCTCTTGTGAATGTAACTAGTAACTGTCTCAGAAATACTAAAACCCAACCCCCAAATACTTTCTCTATTTATGTCTCATATCATAGTTATTTACCTACGATGCTAGATGCTTACGAATTAAATGTAATATGGGCAACTTTGGCTAGTCCGTTCTTCTTCTTATGGGAGTCCAGAACAGAAGGGGATAAGGTGGGGATCTGAGGAAAATCATACATACGTGTTCGCATGTATTCACTGCATTTTCATGAAGCGTCGTATTCTACACAAAAAATGCTCAAGATAAGGCTTGAACAAAGACGGCAAGAGAAGGCTTATGTGAAGACATTATTATGCACCCGATCCCTCAAGCATGTATACATATGTGGACGATATTTGCACAAAAGTAAGTGTAGCAGAGAATTAATAGCCGCGATATAATATAGTGCACCTTGCAATGGTAAGACAATGGACGTAGGCAATGCAAGCGTATTATCGTCGCCGGTGGGGCATGGAGAAGGTTGAAATGAACGTAATGACTTTTTGTATTTGAACGCTAAATATAAATGTAAAACAAGGGCAGCTTTTTTAAAGCAAGACTTTATATGAAATGATATGTGATGGTATTTGTGAAATGGAAATAAAAACCAGTATCACTTTATATTGCTCCTCTTTTTTTCCACGAAACAATATGCATCATGCTGTTTTTTCTGTTTACACTTTTTCCCATTTTTCAGCCGAACTTGTTCTGAATGACGTGAGCAAACGCATCAGAGTATAACCGAATTAGCTATTTAATAATATCAAGTGCATAATCATTGTGTGATATCATGTACTCATCAGGAGAGGATCATCATATTGCAACGTGTGTATATTATTTATATGGAAGTCTCCACCTCCTCCAAAAAATAATGTTAAGCCCGTTCAAACTCTGACGTCCTTTTTTTGTGGTAAAGTCGATGATGATGACGAGAACTGGATTATATAAGGATGATTTTGATGCATAATTTACATGCAACTGATGGTGTGGCTTGGCTTTCATGCATGCCTGAATATTGTACCTAAAGACACACTCGTTTATATAACTACTTTTACTACTGCGTCTTCCTCCACAGGCTACTCTCGTCTTTAATGAGCTTGTAAACAGTACTCCACTACTCCACACCATTGTTGAAGGGATGATCAAAGTAAAAGTGTTATCATGGTTGTCAGAGCTGCTCTGCTCAGCTCATCTTGTTAGTTCATCACGTTTTTTAGGTTTAGCTTATCTTTGGGTACCGCATGAAATGAAGAAATGGTGCTCCTCTTCTCATGTTACAAATTACAATATTGTTTGCATCGCACCTACACGTTTTAATCCAGATTCTTGACTGTCATCAGTTTTGTTTTGTTTAAAATGCATAGTCAAAATCAATTGTGCATCATCACCTTTCTTTTTCTGACTTGCTGAACCCTTTCCCCCATTTATTGCACTAAAATGATAGCAATTTTGTGCTGACCCATCATCGGCTGAGGTGATAATTATTAGCAAGTTGCATTTAAATATGATCATCTTTGATGGACTTAATGACATTTATCAGCAGGGTGTCTTTGACTTAAAAATTAAATCCTTCTTAATACGATATTGTGTACAATACATTCTGTCAATCTCTCTCTCTGTTGTGAGAAAAACTGACCACTGAAAATAACCCATACTTGTCAGAAGATTTACCTACCGTTTGACATTGTGCTCGCTTTTTTAAAAAAAAAACGTGATTTGTCATTTGAGACGGGAAATTCTATCCTTGGAATTCACACGATCTCTACACATGACAAAAAGATTTGATTTATGTTTACATTTACAAATATATACTCATTCAAAGAAAAAAATCATGCGGACAAAATGTACCTGATCAGTTTACTATCGTAGTTGTGCACAGGTGCACTGTCATCATGAAAGTAGGAAAGGTGTTTTTAATGCGGCTGAGTGTGTGAGAACCATTCCAAAATTTGCAATGCAAAATACAACGCTAGAATACAATATGATCAATGTGCATTTGCAGAATAAAGTCTCTTTATATCAATTTCATTGTCACTTTTCTTAAAATCGCAAATACTTTATTTTATTATCGTTTGTCTTCCACGTTTTCGCAATAATCAAATCGAATAATATGCACTTTTTCTCTAATGCTGTCTTCACATTGTGAATGATGTGTATAGAATGTGTGTAGGTGTGTTACTACTGTGAAATGTGTAACCTTCTCCGCTAAACTCCGCTTGGTTAGTTAGTTAAAAGTAAGTTAAGGTGCATTCTGCATAAAATGAGAGAAAAAATTATGACGAATCGAGCAAAGGTCTATGTCTGATTACGCAATGCAGCACATTTCATTTTTTTCTCTAGATTTTTTTTGCATTCACTTCAATCATGGGAATCCTTCGATATAAAATTCCTCAAGAGCCTATACGTTGTTTAGCCTCATCTCATATATTGACACCTTACTTAGGTTGACTGCATTTATATGTTTGTATTCATTTTTTTATATAGAACTTTATAAATACAATTGATACGATAAACAAATGAATGAAAACGATTCTGAATTAGTTTGTTTGAAAAATTAAAAACCAGACAAAGTGAATGTGTGGGAATTGACCTTAAGAAGCGTTCATTGATACCATATGCTTCATATTTTTCGGCTTGTGTTTGTATAAAAGATTTTGCACATGAATGTGGAAAAAATGGGAGAATGTGGAGGACCAAAGCCCTTTAAATTCCTTTTTGAGTTGATACTCATGTAAACTGTCAGTCAAGTTGTTCTGCAATTATTAAGTAATTATAAGGATGAATTCTGAAATTGCATCTGTGATCGACTCATCTTGAGACTGCTGAGACTTCTCATTAGAGTGAAATGATGTGAGACTCGAAGCATTTGAATTAATTTCTATTAGTTTACATTTTCATTACAAGTTTTCAAGGGTACATGTCATTAAATTATAGGCATGCTCAGGCAGCAAAAGGCAGTAGCTGTCAGTTATTGTTAGAATGCACATTATTATTTTTACATAGGCATATATCTTGGAATGCGTATTTATAGTATGAAGATTTCAGGTAGTAATGCATAAACAAGTGTGGGGTAAACTAGCACAGGAAAATGCAATTTCAGAGTTATGGTTGTCAGTAGATGAATACATACAAATCAACCACTTATAACGACTTATATCCCTAAACTCTGAGGGATCATGCAGCTAGAAAGCAGAGGATTTTTTATATTTTTGTTGTGGAATATCACAATTATTCCATGTCAAGTTGCAAACAGATAAATAAATTTAACAGCTTTGCTCAGATCAATGATTGAGAATGAGACTATGAATAAAACTCAGAAAACTTAAAATGTACATTCTTAACAAAAGCATTTATGAGGATACATAGTCTTCAAAGTTTATTAATGTTTATCCATTTTCCAAATTATGATTAGTGATGAAAATGATGAGGGAGTGTGTACAAAATGTTGTGTACTGATACTAGATGGAAATGAGATAAAATGAGTAATTTGATGGACATCAGCAGAGCGCGGATGATGGACAATAAAATTAATCATTTCCATTTTACACTGAGACTAGCTGAATGGTACAAACGTACAAACAAATCAATGACCGCAACAACACAAAAGCGCACTCATATGTCAGGCGTCATCTCTCATCATAAATATAATATTGACGGGCATGTATGTGCACAAGACGAATTCACTGTGCGCATATTGCAGACCCTTAAAATGTAAAGAGAGCATATATATAGGGTGTATACTTATTTGTATAATTATCATAACCACATGTCGATAACTACAGAGAGCGATTTTTTGTTAGTATGTGTTAATCCCATGTGGGTGGCACTCGGAAAATACTCTACGACCTACCCAAGTTCATATCTGAAGGGATACTTGTTGGTGATCAAAACGATGTTATCAGAGCAGGTTTAGCTTGTGATATGCATAATTATAGCTCATTAACAGTTGCCGTAAGGCATTTCAAAGGGGGCTTTTGTGTAAAAAAAAGTATTCCAAGTATTAATATGCTTAAAGCGACTAATTGAACTCCTATAGAACAATTTTTATACTGGCATTGTTGAGCACTAATAAAATTATGAAGCTATTAAGAAATACACAATAATGCAATTATTAATGGCAAGTAGGCGTAGTTTTCAATTATCCACGAAAGCTGTGCCATTCACGGGGACTTATGAGTTGGGAAAGAGAACATCATTGATCATGGGCATAACTTGTTTCACGAATATGATGGTGTGAAGCGAAACAAAATGGGATCTTTCGAAAAAAATGCAAAAAGATGATGGAAAAGGTTACACCTGCTCACATCATGTATCTTTCACACAAACAACTTTTGCACATGGCATTCATCATCCATTTCCTTGTCCAGAGAGAGAGATAGGCTTTTGGAGATTATACTTGCCGTCAAAACAAAAATAAATATAAATTAAACCTTGCCCCAAAAAAACTTGATATTTTGCCTGAAGATGAAAAAAACGTGAAATATATTACATGATCAAGTTTTATGGTACGTTTAGTCCCTGATTTATTTTCTACAGTTTCCGCCATTCATCAATCACAGAAAGTGAGTTTATGAAGTTGCTCGCCTTCCCAAAAAACAAGAGCAAAAAAGCCGACACCCTTGCATTCTCACTTCACACAGATTTGCTTGTATACCTAACACTAATTTGCCAACAACAAATTTGCAACTTTAATCCAGACTTATCGTTAGTTATTATTGACGTGTTTACTTCATAAACAAGCGTATTAGAATCAGACAGGTGCAGGTGGTTTATTCTATTTCCTTAGTTTGCTACTATCCACGTTTTGTGGCTGGATACTAAGAAATGTAATTTTAGCACCAAAACAAGAAAAAAAATTCTAGTTTTTACAATCCGTAAACGATCATAACGTCATAAAATACATAGAATTCTACGTTCCCACGTCACTGCATTGCGTTGAAATGCCGTGTTTCTCGCCTGTTATAAACAGCGTTTCTGCGCCCAGAATTTTGAGGATTACAATTGTTGTGATTGTGATTCAAAGCTAGTTTTTACAGGTGCTTCATGATGCATGAAAGATTACCAGAATTACAACATGACTTAACACAGCATGAACTCGCGTTTTTTCTCTCTCAATGAATTCTAGTGAGAAAGGGAAAAAGTGAAGGAAATTAAAGATTGCAACAACAGCAGCAGTAAAATGCCTCCCGCTGGAGTAAAAAAAAATCTGCACCTTTTGTTCTTCGTTTTTATCTGATAACGAGATCAGGAGTTTTGAGCAGCATGCACATGTTAGAAAATTATGCTCTTCAAGTTTTGAACAACTACTTGTCAAAAATAATTCAAGTTCAGTTAATTTGGAAAAACACTGGAACATGAACATATGCAACAAGTGACTGGATAAGTATGTACATTAATGAACCCGGAGACGTTTCACATTTGTCAATGTCACCTCACCTGCATCCTCAATCTTAACTGCAAATTAATAGTTGCTCATTAAACGAAAAATATATTATGATGCATGATAGCATGATGCATCCGTCTTCTTTGTATCATTTGCGTAATAACCATATATTTTCCAGATATAGTTGTGATATAATGGAAATAACAAGGAATGGTCACGGAGATTTCATGTAAAAAGCAATAAAATTTGCATTTTACTGGAGCAACCACAGTTTTTGCAACAGTCATTTCGTGCAGTTTCAGCATTTGATTCTGGAACGGAAATGGGAGTCATTCCGAAGGTCACGAATGGAAATGAAAGGACTTTTATCTCATCATAAAACGAACCTTTATTTAATCCAAAGTAGAAACGGTAAAAATTTCTCTGCTCTACCGACTTCATATATTTAATGACGAGGTTTGCACTCTAGAGCTCAATGAAGATTCTTAATGGTTGCGTGACGGTCATCTTCCCTTATATCATATCCGTTCATCATCACGTCGAAAATTCCCAAATTCCCAACCCAATTAGAATTCTAAGCACTGGATCTTCAAGTTGTGCTTACGTCATACAAAATCTCGATCCAGTTTTACGGGAAAAAACCGGGACTACCACAATATTGGGATAGGTAATAGGTACATGATTTCGTCCCAATGCCGTTTTGGTATGATTTTTGGTAATAATAGTACCTCGGTAAAAATATTCTAAAAATTCCTGATTTAAAACGATTTTCTTGTTTGCTGTGATTATATGACGAGGAAATGTAAGCAAAATCAACTTGGTTATGAAAAACGACAAAAAAACTGACCACATTTATATTTCCAGCGTACTGCGCAATTGGAGAATTGATAAAATTCAAGATCCTTTGATACACTCATTTTTACAAGAATGCCAGTAATTCCGCACGAGCGTTCCGACAAAAAACAAAATCACGTTTTGTTCAACATTTTTTCACTTTCAAACCAGAGGCTTTCTTCAGACTTTGCCGGAGCTAAAATCTGATTTAGGACTAAGTAATAAATAACTAAAATCTTGCTACGAAACTTTAGCTTTTGGCATAATGGTATTTTATCTGTGAAAGGGCCTTGAGTTGAGAAATATATGCAAACGTATGAGTGTACATGCTTCAGCGATTTTCAGGTAGTATTCTGGAATTTTCGACAAGGATGTAATTGAAGTAATATAATATAGGGATGGGGATTGAAGTACCTGTATTTAGGCTTCAATTTCTTTAATAGGAAATCATTTGATCTAGAAAAGTGACTTCAAAGAATCGCCGATTTAAAAAAATAAGTATACTAGAGTTTTAGGTCGAAGATCCCGGATTTTGTTCCGCAGTTCGGGTCTACTTCATCATCAGTACCTGCAATTACAATTTCGAAAGAAGCCTTTAGCTTTAATCGCTATATCCGGTTGATGATGAAGACCGATGAAGAGCTTCTAAGCTGCAGTTGCAATTGCTCCCTTACCAAGTGCGAAGATATTTACCAGCCAAGATTAGCTCCCATTGGTAGTGAAGGTATTGAAATTGATAAAACGCAAATGAACTTCGCTATACAATCGTGCATAAGAAGTAGATTTGTACTAATCGTAAGTCACGAACATAATGTGCACATCTCCAAAATCTTTGGATTTGGGGCAAAGTGAGACGTGATTATATTGGGACTCTACTTTTATTTCCACAATTTGGTAAGAACTAAAGTTCAATGATAACTTTTTGTTATGATAATTAAATTGTAACTAGATTGTTAAATGAAGCCTTCAAAAATTCATGTAATCCACAATTAAACTGTGTTTCTAGTTCGGCATATATTCTAATCACCACGAATTTTCTCACGGAAATCCAGTCTGAGAAATTATCGCAATGTTTGTTGAATTTATGGGAGCAATTTTCTAAAAACGAAACCTTGAAGAAGTCCCATTTGTTACACCATTTCCGTTAGTTATGCCTCTTGTTTTTATTGCATCACACACACATTTATTGCGGTATTTATAATGAAGCTGTCCTTAAACTATAATAATACCACTTCTCCCTCAAAGGCTCAGAGAGCAACGACTTTTTTCTGTCATTTGGCAACATCAATTATGAATAAAAAACACTTTTAGTTCCTTGTTTTCATTTTATGTTTATCCTTGATTTGCTGTGAATAAATTTAATAGCGATTTAATGTTCCTTTGTGGAATATGGCCCTCAGCTAACTATTTTCAATCATGGACTGTGTTTAGTATATATTGGCTCGTGTAATCTGGGGATTACCTATGCAATTACAATGAGAAACATAATTAAAAGAACATTTTTTTTCGTTGGGGACAATGTCCATATAATACGCAAGTATAAGAATCCAGCAGAGTTCATTAAGTTCAGAACAAATTATTTATGTAGATTATATAGGATTCAAATATTTTTATATGCTTGTAACACGAGATAACACGCTTTGTTTGTTTTTAGACGCATGGGAGTTACATGCAGACTTTTCTTACTTTTGTTTTGTATTTTTTATATTTTCGATGATATCGACAACGAGGATGATACACTTGTTCTTATTGAGTTCAAGTTTACATCACGATCATGCCATACATATTTATACATGATGAGCTCATAATACAATTTAATACATTAACATTGCAAAAAGTTTCTGCTTATTCGTATCAACACACGTGGCATATTATGCTATTGGAGGACTATAAACATGTTACAAAGTTGCAAAGATGTGTTAAATGGTATTAATACATAGAACGATGACACTGATAGAATCAATCAATCTGAAAAATCTTATATTTGCTGTTGCTGTCACACGCCGTCTTGATGACGAGGAGGACAGCTGCACTTGTGTTCGAGAATGAACTATGATGAAGTCATGTTTCTTCTAAAGTATAAAAGTATATAACACCAAAATGTCCAAAGTCAAAGTGTAGTTTAGTAATATATCTGGCCTTGGCACATTGCTACATGTAAAATCTTGAGAAAATCAAAGCTTGGCTTATGTTTCTTGTCAATCCTGGCTTCAAATGAATAGACCATTCATGAAGGCAAACATTTTTTACACGAGACACACATCTGTATATTATATTATCTGCATAATGTGTAATATACAGTTGTTTGTGTTGCTGTTGCTCAAAAGTATTTAGGTACAAAAGTACTGGGTTGACAAATTTATAAAAACACATGAAAATTTCGCCAGAGCTGAATGTGTTGAGGTTATAAGGTATACATTCATTAATACACATCAAATGTGTAACTCTGATTGTTAATTAGAAATCTTTAAAAAAAAGAATGTCACCATGCTTAAATGTCTCCATTCGTAGAAAATTTCATTGGAAAACCTTGGTTAGGCTATGGCGAATAAA
>JAQFZW010002155.1:0-19394 GCA_034687055.1 Heteromurus nitidus
TGATGAGACGACACGAGCCATCAGCAAATCAACTCACGGAACCTCAACCTGGGCAACGTTTTTCGTATCCGTGACGAAGGAAAGTGAGCTTTCACCTTGGCTACTTGATGACATGTCAGAGCTCCAGCTTGAAGCATTCTCTGCAGATATCGTATTCAATTTCGAAGAAAATGGTCGGCTGGCTGCATTCTGCTACCTATGCAGAGGCTCGGATAAGCTGCAAGCAGCTAAAACAAGTTCATTGTCGCACTTGAAAAGTGTTTTTAATAAAATAAAGCTTCAAGGATTCGGCACAGGTATTTCAGCTTATCATGTCACTTCTCGAGCAACGAACATTCTATCAGACCTGATTCCCTTCCCATACAACTTGTGGTTATCTCAAGACTGCTACGACTTTGACAAGTCGAGGTTCAAAGCGGCAGGTTTATGCCAGCCGTACGATGCTTATGCGGTGATGTTGACGAAGGAATTGAATGTGACTTACCTCGGGCCACTCAGCTTACTCCTCCACACTAAGCAGCAGCTGAAGTGGAAGCCTGGATATTTTAGCACAACTTCTTTGGGTCTTCTACGGCATGACCAGGATGGCTCGCGGAGGCGATATTTGTACCTGGCCGATTTAGGATTTCGAATGTTTTATTGCGTCCCTCGAGCACAAATCAAGCACACAAATTGGATCGCTTTTCTCACAGCATTTGACTCCATCACGTGGGCCATCCTCCTCAACATAGTCCTGTTGTACGTGATCTACTGCAGAAATTCTGGACGTGTGCATCAAATATGGAGTCTAGTCTTGGATGTGGGAACTCAATATTCACGAAAACATTTTGGTCTTATTCTCCTTCTGACAGCAACAATGTCGTCATACATTTATCAAAGCATACTCTCCACGGATTATCTTTTCTTTGATGGGTCGACGTCATTACACAACTTATTTTCAAAAGGATACACAATTTTCAGCGCACTTGATTACTGGGAAATTATGGATAATTTTGGACAGGCACCTTTGAAACTAAGACAAGAATTTCTTACAAAATGCGGCAAAACTTCAATAGAGGAAATCCTTTTTAAACCCTGGGAGTTTTTGGTAGATATTGATAAACATGTGTTTCATCTGGGAGATATCATTACCAACCCACATTATTTCATACCGCAACTCATCCATTACAAGATGATCCTTCCGATAGATAACATATTTATGAGGCTTCGCGTCATGTTTACGGATTCGGATAGAATTACCCTAAAAACTGGAGAAGGGCCTCAAAATCAGTTTTATTGTGAAGCATTCAAATTTCCACATTTGCTTTTGTCGCAGACGAACGTCGTTTTCAGCTTTTCTAACATACTTTCGGAGAGAGCGTATATTATTGCGATGCAGTTGCTGGAAGCTGGGTTCGTAAGAAGGCTGCTATATTTACTGGCTCCGCCTTGGATTTTTCATCACAAAAGGGGCAGGGTTGAATGGGTTAAAGCATCCTTGACAGTTGACCCAATGCCGATAAAGTTGGAGTCTCCGAATGGGCTGGTGTTCCTCATGTTGTCTGCTCTGATGATTCTTCTCATTTCATCAGCAACCATTGTCAATACTGGGAAAGTTTTAAGGAAATTAATTGGTATATTGGGTACGAGGTTTCGTGCACCGGTATTTCAAAGGATTAGGAATTTCAGGTATCGCAGGAATCGTTAATAATTAAATGTTGTAATAATTAATAATTGTGTAGTACAGTTGTGACGGATTTGCAAGATTAAATAAACTTGCTACCGCTGGCAAGTTAAAATCATTTGTAACCGAAATGAAGAATCTATTGGCCCGCATGAAGGTGACATCCAATCGGCGGAGGGCGGAGGTTTAGGTAGACGTCCATGCTGTGCTCTGGAATTAGGGAGACATGAAATGCAAAGTTTAAGTTGCAGTTGAGAAGCCAAGATCTACAATTGTGCGGGGTCATGTATACTTGCACCTCAGGTCGTCGGTGGGGCTTCCCCGGTAACCGGTGAACTGCCCTCTAGGACATTTGCACTCGGTATCATTTGCCCGCTAGGATATTTTCCCTCACGAACATAAGAATCTTGAAAAGAAACTATTTCCTTCAATACTTCAAATATATACATTGTGTAATTTATTAAGTAAATGAATTGTGAAATGAAAATATTTAAAATTCAAGGTCTCTCTAAAAATCAATTTAACACTTTGTGTAGCAATGCGCAAATCTAGACTACGTCAAAAAGTGGACGATACTGATGTCTTGTATACACCAAAAGTAATTAATATTGACCAAAAAAGTAGCACACTTTTGAACGGTGAAACACGCTTGAAATAGTCGCATAGTAAAGTGGCACTATATTAACATGCTTGTATTGGACACTACCCAAAGTCCAAACCCATTTCGATTATTATCAAAATTAAATGCAAAACCATAACACCATGTTCGATTTCATGCATGAGCCAACGTTTTGGTTTGCCAGCTTGCCTTTTCGTTATGTGACATCGAACGTGTTCATTCGACAGAGCGAGCGAAGCCGATGGCTCGCGAAAGAGCCAACTATACCAATTCCATTGGCTGGCTAAAGAGTCATTTAGTATCATTAAATTTTGACAATTCAATGATCAAACTATAGTTTTGATCGTTGCATTGCTATCATAATAAGACAAAGGGCAAATCAAGTGCTTGGTGTGGCTTATTTCTTCGAATATACGCATATTTAGAGTAGTAAATGCAATATCGATTAAATATTCACATCGTCGGGCGAAATAGCAATGGAATAAGATGAGAGGAAGATGATTTAATGAACACATTTTAAATCAGTATAATTTACAAGCGTATATATACCTACTCAATCAAATAGTTGGCGAGCGTAGATTATAGATTTTAGTTTCCCTTTCCAATAAAGCTTGCATAATATCATTGTCGCATGGTTCACCATGTGTGGCAGGGGTAGGGACAGGTTTCGTGCGGGGAGATTCAAAAGTTTCAAAAGGAGATTCATTACAATGTTGAGATACCGCAGGAATCGTTAGTAATTTCATGCTGAAAATATTTGATTAGTGTTGCCTAGAAGAAATTCCGATTTATCAGAGGAGGGGCAACGTAATCATGATTAAGGAAATTTCTTGTTGAACAAATGCAGGTGTGTCTCTTTGCTATTTGATAGTTCTATAGCAAATAGCAAATAGCCTAATAATTTCTACGGCAAAATAAACTGTATTTCAAATAAAAATATCATTGTAATTTTGCTTGTGATGATTGTAGAATCAATGAACAGTAAAATAAATAAGTGAACTCACTACGTGCTTTATCATGGAATATAAGTACAGTAAGTAGTAGTTTCAAACCTTCCAATATCAGTTCAAAAATTCCAAAATGTAGGTCACAGCAAAAATTAAAATCCTCGGCACACTTGAAAGCGTGAATCTTCCCCCGGACGAAAAGAAGTTGGTTTAAAATTGCCCGTGCTTTTCCTATTATTTTAAAAGATTTAAAGTTATAAGCTAAGCTGGGCTGCTCGCTTAAGTCCCTACATATTGTTGGAATGATTTTCCGTAAGAAATATACATTCACCACAAGTTCACCATGGGGTTACATGAGAATTGTGCGAGTTGCTATCAGTTACAAACTATGTTGAATTTCAGAATAAAATTTCCTCAGATTTCTAAGGATTTAAATATTCTACAAATCTCAAAGTTAATTTTTTCTGAAATTGACAATATTTTTTAACTGACAGAACCAGAACGTTTTCAGTACTGATGGCCTCTTAACACTGTTATGCACGATTACCAAGGGGAATTATTGGCGAAATAATGACTAGCAGAAAAGTGGTAAACAGGATGTGAGCCAGACAGGGTTCGAGTTGTAAAAGCTTGTTTTGAAGGCTTAGTAGGGATCCTGTTGTGTTTGCTGCACAGTCTTTAGAGAAAGCTACACTCATTGACCTAAATTCTACTTACAAGGTTGCGAAATATTTTACCTGTGTTTAGAATTATTTAAATGGACGCCTTAGTTTTCATGCCTAACAGACGCAACTCTCGATCATTTTAAAATGGAGAAAGTTATTCAGATTCTTGTAACATTCATGTTCATCGTGGCAAATCTCGCCCACACAAAACTCCCAGACCTCCTTCAAATGTTCCACTTTCCCTCAGCGGAAAATGCCAAAATATTTCATTTTCACGACGTTGACCAAATCTCCCAGCAAGTCCAACTTGGAAACCTGGCGAAAACATATTTCGCCAGAGTTGTTCTTCACAAAGTTTACGCGTCCACAATGAATCGATTCTTTTCCAAATTCGCTCAGCCCGAACATGTGATAATCGCCCCATTTCAATTCAATCCGAGGAACTTGCACAACACATACTTCATGTTTGCTCAACACACAAATGCAATGATTGTCTTCCTGCTCGGAACATCTTTGACCCCATCACACTTTCAAGGAGAGCCCCCACTCAATTCCAAAGTGTCAAATCGCATGGAAGCAATCAAAATTCTACTTCACATCTCCAAAAATATAATGGCATGTTCGCAGTGATGTGTTGGGGTTATTGCCAATTCACTTGGAGGACAGGGAGTATCCCCCTTCCAGTGGAGGTCTTGCACAAAACTTATTTCTGGAGTGGGAACGCGAGAAATATATTGATACGCGCTGCTGGTGGTGAAGAGAATGCTGCACGGTCGAGAAAGTGTTTGGTCCATCCAAGAAAGTTATGGAAGGAATGTCCGAAGCGGGAGAAATCCTACACATATTTCACGTTCCTTGCCAAGCTGCATAATTTCACCTTCACATTTCTTGACTTTAGTGAGACGAGGATGTACAATTTCGACGAGGACTCTCAAGCAGCATTTGGATTTCAATCTATTAAAGCAAGTGTGGTGGTAACTGACATGGCATTACTTCAAGTGCCATTAGTTATCTATGAGCAATGGATTGTCCATCAACTCATTTACTGCTCGTCGACGACAAAACATGCCCACATCGAGCATCCTCGTATTATTAACTTCATCCTTTGGGCGACACCATTTCCCTCCAAAGTATGGCTTACCGTAATTCTCATTTCTGTCACGTTGTGCGTTTTCAAAATATTGGCTACCCGAATTTCAAAAAGATTGGGGAAAAGCGAAGGACATAATTTACAGGGGAATATTATAGCCTTTGTTGTGTTTTGTGAGTGCATAAATCTGTTCATTTTCTTACTTTACTCCACAGAACTAACGACTCTCCTCACTGTTGTTTCTCCCCCGAAAGGGTTTCAGGATTTAGCAGAGTTCATTCGGAATGGCTACAAGATTTTATGGATGATGCCCGCAAGCGAGGCGTGGAGGTTTTTGAAGTACGATTTCAAGTCAGTGAAAATGTTGGATAGGCTGAACGAAAGTTTACATTCTATTCAACCTACGAGTGCGTGGGAAGAACTCGTGAAGAACTCGTCGATGGGATTCCTTGGAGCGGAAAGTGAAAGTGAATTTTCAAAGTGGAAGATGGAATTCAGAGGGAAATTAAGCAGTAGTAAATCTGCCGATTCAATGGTGACAAAGATGAAATGTCATGTAATTCAGCAAAGGATGTTTCACGCATATTTCTATCACTTTATGGACACAGTTAATCGGTGGTGGCTGTCTAGATCCTTGCAGAGACTGAGGGAGACGGGGCTAATGGAGATGTGGAGAGACATGCATGTGTGGCGTTGGAAAACTATTTTCCCCAATACCAATGAGGGGAAAATTGGAGGACCCGATGTAATAAAATTGGAACACGTTGTTGCATTGCTTACACTCCTTGTGTCTGCTCTATGCTTATCTTTTGCCCTCTTTCTACACGAAAGTTTGAGATGGCAAATGTACTTCGATTCTTGTTATTCTTGTATCCAAAGTTGTCGTCTAGGGGCTGCATGTGTATGGATGCAGAAATTTAAAAGACACAACTCGAAGAAAAAGAGTCGTCGAGTGGGAAATCTTGTTGTTAGTGTGCAGAGCAGGGGACTTAGTTTTTGACATTGCTCTTGCTCACGATGGTATATCTAATTCTAATTCTCGGTCATCTTCGCGGACATGCTCCTTAATTCCTACATTAATTCCTTATTACCTTAATTCTCCACAGCACGAATGTTGGGATTGGTCCTCCAAGATAGATAGGTAGTCACACAAAGTTCCTCCCACGAAATCTCAAACTGAGAATTTCCGTGGATCGTGACAGGACTGCAAACCCACTTCCCGTAGCCATCGATGGTCTAAATCGACTAGGTATTTGTAGAGATAACGCTGCAACGCAGCGAGTAGCCCCTCGAGAAAATTTTGAAGTGGTCACGAACCAACTCGTCAAACTTTTCGTAGGGGATCGCTCTTCTCTGGGAAATCATGTTGTACACATTTGAATTCTTGTAAGAATTACACAAGACGATGTAGCAGGTAACTAATCGTAGGGCATGTGCGGACAGTGCGAAGCACAGGGGCCCATAAGTTGTCCATACCATGAAAACTTTGTATTTGGAGAAAGCTGTTCATATCGAGACTCCTGTGCATATGGAGAAAGCCGTGTATATGGAGAAAGCCGTGTATATGGAAAAAGCTATTAATATGGGGAAAGCGGTGCATTTGGAGAATGCGGTGCACAAGGATAAAGCCGTGCATATGGAGAAAGCTTTATGTCTGGTGAAAGGTGTGCATATGGAGAAATCAATACTAAATGTGTGTTTTGTCCACGGCGTCTGGCCGTGTGAAGTATTGTGATAGTGAGAGAACAATAAAACTTGTCAATTATGTTAGTGCCTGATCAGAGCTGGGACCACGTAACAACATTACGTAGCTTGTGCACACGTATCTCTTTCAGCTAGGTCATTATCAAACAACGTAATGGATTACAATATATTGCAATCCAGCCGAGCATGCCCGTAAAATTCTATTGCCTCTGAACGTTGCACAACGATGTAGAGCGTACCATCATATATCTTGGTTTCACTCTTCCCCTTGCACGAAATGCTAAACCTCTTTAGACGGAATCGATATGCTGAAAATATCGCAACTCTAAACCCACAGAAAAACTCGTACTTCCCTTTAAGAATTTGTTAAGAAATTAAAATGGCTAGATATTTTTACAATCCAGATACGTTTTTATTTTTATCGAAAATTAGAAGATTCTCTTCCGAACTGAAAATGTTCCCCGCAGAGGTAACTTCACCTTCGATTTGAATATCCTGCAAAGTTTGGATTTCCAGAATCTTTCAATCTTATTTTATCTCAAAGTGCACATAATAGATTTCGAAGAATACGAAATAATCCTGTCACAAATTCGGGTCCTTCTGACTCAATTCTAAGTCACAGGTTAAAGAAGACACTATTGTGCGACGATTTTTCATCAACTTTGTCACCAAACCAAAACATAAAATAATTTTACATTATAATAGATTATTTCATGTGAAATAGAAACTCTACATGATTTCACCAGATTAGAAATAGATCACCAGTTGCAAAAGGATCATCTGTCGTGGAAGGACAATCTGTCGGCGGATCTCCGGAACTCGGAAGTCGCTTGAACACGATTCGCAGAATCATCGGTCGTAAAATGTATATAATCTGTCAAGCTACTTCGTGCAGATATTTGTTGTATTTGGTGATATTTCGTTAGGCGCATGGTGCCATAATATAGCCAAAACCGTAAACTACGTTTGTGACAGTGCTGATTGCACTATACCTACTGTTGGCAATCCATCCCGAATATGTGCGCAACGAATGCACACAAAAGAAACATTCAAATTTAAAACACAATTTTAACCCTGACGACGTAAAATACAGTTTATATTGAGTGTTTGGCGGATAGTATCGATGTACCTGGGTTTCCAGCGACTACTAAAATATTCAGTGCATGCTGGTTTGTCTCCAATACCACACCCACCTTGACAAAAGTTATCTCCTTTTAATCGATTTCCTGTCTAAACACCTCTACCTCTCTACTGGAAAATGTTATCCCACGGGATTTACATTTTGGTGTTGCTCTACTCCACAACTTTAACTTTCGGTGTGGAAGACGAACTTGAGAGGGGAAATATCGGGCAAATTTTGCTGGACGTATTTAATAAGGATTGGAACCGCGGGAAGTATGTTTTGTCCTTTCATTCAGTTGATGTTCACATTTTATTTCAAACCCAGTCTGATTTCAATTCCAATTTACAGAGGCTGATGCTCTTTTCCGACAACTACTCCATAGAAATCTCACGTTCTGCACATTTCCGTTTTGGACAACCCTCCAACGTCATATTTGCTTCGTTCAATTTTTCAAAGCCAACTGCCATTATAAATGCCATCTACACATTTACATCATACTTGTTGTTCCCGGGAACAGTGGCTATGTTTATCGGCGACGTAAATTATGTAAATTTAATGAAAGAACAAGATTTCTTGTCATATTTAGGCAGCTACCCGGCACTGAAAGTAATTCTCCATCAGACAAGTTTCGCATTTCATAACTCAAGCACAATACTCATTACACTCGGGTGCAATGATTATTGCTCAGTGGCTAACCTTCCAGCTTCCCGACAGTTTCTGGAAAGCTTGCTCAATAATCCTATTAAATTTCACAAGCGAAAATTCTGGAACGCTTATGGAACAAAGGCTCACGCATTTGTACATCTTAATGATGACTACGTAAAATTGTACAATAAGACTCGGGACGCGTGCTCTTCTCTCATGATGACAACTAAATCATACTATTGCTCCATGTACCTTATGTCTGTGATCACTCTTGCATCAACTCACAACATCACATTCACGTTTCACAACAAATTTGACCGAGACGAGCGTCTCGTTTTTGAAATATATATCAATTCACATGTTAGTTACGAGGCCTTTCCCAATATTACTTTGGACGAAGTGAGCCGCCTCCTGTTTTCTCATTACACGAGTGATGATATCTTCTACTGCTTGAAAGTACTCGACCATCTCGCAATTCGTCAACTCGACGTCTCATTTTGGATTGTTCCGTTTGATTTCGAGGTGTGGTTGAGCTTAGGAATCCTCTTTCTCACGACCTTGTGGATAATTTCACGCTTTAGTCCCAGTTGGCAGCTTTTTCCCGCTTTCACTGCAATCACGAGACAAGGCATTCCCGAGCGCGTGTTCGAGAGGAGGAGAGGTCACTACTTGTTTCTCATATTTGTGTGCAGCTGTCTAACTTCATTGTACGAGAACTCGTTGCTGAGCGTGATGATTGTCCACGTTCCTCCAAAACCCTTTTCTAATCTGAGGGAAATGATTCAAAATGGTTACAAGCTGCTTTGGTATGGCCCTAAATGGGCTGCTCCTCCCGAAGATGTTTATAGAGAAGACTTCAAACTTGCAGGTGTCCTTGACAACATTAATCAAAGTTTTGTTCCCTTGCCCGATCCATCTGTAGATGCCATTGAAAATTTGAATCCTTATCGGAATCCAGAGCAGAAATTATCGTTGCTCAGTAATAGCGAGACGTCCTGTGGGGACAAAGCTCTTGCTCACTCTAAATTTAGGAAGCTAGGACTGTTGGTAAGGTGTCTCACCGTGAAACAGTATATACAGCCGGTTGCACAAATGTGGGATATTTCCATGTTAAACAAATACTGGCTGATGAGGAGTTTGGTACGAATGAGGGATGCAGGTTTGTACACCTTCTGGGATCGAATGTCAACCTTCTCATATTCTCTTGTTGAAAAGTTGGAGTTTGAATGCGACGATGAGACTTTAATGAAAATGTCTTCAAATGACGCCGTCAATTTGCCCAAGCTATGGGCAGTTACTTTCATTTTGGTCGCGGCTCACGTTGCTTCTGCTATCATAATGGTGCTTGAGTATTCTGGTTGGTGTTCCGACTTGGACCTCGCTTCACGTCCAGCTGGACACTTGAAGCACGTGTACAGAAGGCTGGTAAATATAGGAATAGGAATTGCACAAGTACTCAGATGTCCTGGTATTGTTTCAAGCTTTGTTCTGCAACTTCAAACTAGAGTACGTTTCTCGAGGTATCTCCGGCGTTTTGGTATGAACCATTAAAAAATTCACTTTTTAGTCACATTTTAGTGAATACAAATGCTATTAACACGATGGCTAAAACCGTCTAGAAATATATAACCGAGCGATAATATAAGTATATGCATTTCACTCACTCATATTAGTAGCCCTCAACAATGTAAGCATGTAACAACTCCAAAAATATACTATGACTATACTCCCGCTCTCTCAATAGCTGAAAAAATTAATTATTCAAAAATCCATTGTACGATACGATAATGTTACGTTTTATTTCAATAGAAGTGTGATTACCTTGTGATTATTTATTAACAACTACTTTATGAATTAAATACAATTTAAATACAACTTGGTCATTCGAAATATTCTGAGGAGTGCAGAAATTTGTCGACCGGATACAATAGAGGCACAGGCAGGACTGCAATTTTCCACTCATTGACAGTGAACGGAATAATAATTTTTTGTATAGCCATCATCACGGTTTGCGGAAGTAAAATTATTATTTTGTTGCTTATAGTACGTAGCTTTGTGTGTCCGTTGATTGGTTCGCGAACCAAAAATTAACAAGGTAGGATCTTACTACAGTTTAAACAGGGAACATTCGACGCCGACGATTGTACTTATGCCTACGCCGCATTGAAACTGGAAAAGTTTGTTTACAATTGCAGGCGAGAAAGTTGGACACACGTAGATTGCAAATTAAGGAGCGAAGATGACGCATAACTTCCATCCCGCCTTGGCAAATCGCCATTATCTTCAATTTCGAAATCTCCACAACAAAAGCCAACATTGCAGCTGCAATGCCAATTATTAAAACTGCAAAAATAACGAGAATGTTTCCATCCAAACCTGGGACTTTGCTGGAGCCATGTCTCAGCTCGTTTTCCCGCTTCGAGTCGAAGTCCTTTTGGAATAAATTCTGCCAAAATTCCCACAGTCCACCAGCTGCAGCTCCCTTAATTCTCCACAGGACGGGTGTTGGGATTGGTCCTGCAAGATGGAATCCGATTCCTGGCGCAATTAATACCTCTTTGCCAACGTACACAAATCTTTCTGGACTAGACTTCTTCAACTGCCGGGCAAAGTCGACACACATTGCTTGCGGTAGGATTAGTGCGGTTTTGTTACATTCTTGAATCGAATTGCTCAAAAGTACGAATTCCTGTTTTGCATAAATTAGTTTGCTGTCAGTATAAAAATGTTCCATATCATCACCATGATTATAAATATCGGCCATGTGTCTCCTCAGTTCACTCACAACATATACCGCCAGGGGATGAATTTTTGTGACGTTTTTTATCCACTCCAGTCTCCCATTTTCCCTGGAAACGAACTTTCTATAAACTTCACCGCTGGACGATACTTCAGAGTCAGATCTATCAGATATATGCTCCTGTATTTCGGATGTGATTTCGAAGATTAAGCCATCCTCAATATTGTGATCGTCTTGCCGAATTACATTAAAATTCGATTGTAGAAAGTATTCGGTGAAAAAGATATGTGTTGCTCTAATAAATATATCAAATTCGTCCGTTACCAGTTGCTGCAATGTTTCGTATTGAATTGGATCCCTTGGTGCGATCATATTGTACACATTGTCGCTCTTGTATGCGTTGCTGAGCACAAGTCCGAGAAGGAGAAACGTTCCACAAACAAATCTCACTCGAGGAATCCTCATCAGCGAATCTGAAAATCCGACTCCCTGCTCCAGGTAAACCTGAAAAGCCTTCAACATGTTTTGTGCTCGCAAATTGAACCTTGCAGGCTTCTCGCTTAAAAGAGGGGTTACATATGCGATGGCGAGAGGAATTGCGAAAATAAGTAGCCAACTCCACTCATCAAAAATATTTACAAGTTGTTCGAAAGCCAGCTTTTGCACATGTGGTCTCCCACAGCTCACGAAACGAAGAAAGTTGGGTTTGTCTGGGAATGCCACGGAGTAGAAGGAAGAAAGCAACATGCCTGATGAACCGTCGTAAATTTGAACTTCCCAATCAACGGACAAAATATCTGCTAGTGTAGAGTGGTGATCCTCAACCTCTTTAATCGGGACTCCACAAAGCTGTTCGTAGTCATCTAGTGTGCTATAGTTGCCCATGATTGACTTCCACACATCAGCGATCGCGTACGACAAAGGAATAACCAACAAATGTTTTAATGCGTATTGGTCCTCACACGTTGACAAACGTTCAATCAACTCAAAGGTGAATGGATGCGTCGCCAAATAACTTTGGGAAGTTTTGACCATTGTCAAAGTGTTGGTGCTCTGACTTGTCATCGCTGCAATTGCATCAAAATTGTTTCTTTCCCAAATATTGAGCGGATGTGCTCTAATTTCAGCTCGATTGTAAAGTGGAGTTATCACTTCAACATTTTTTACAGCCGGATTGCTCATGTACTCAATATGGATTCGAAGGTATCGTTGATTGTTAGCTGTGGCAAAGCCAAAAAGATCCTTACGAAGAATATAGCGAATCCATTGAATGCGGAAATCAGTTTCTGCTGAACATTTTAAATGTGCCGATATTTCGCTGAGTTTGTCCAGTATTGTTGGTGCTCTATTTGCCAACTCTTTCACAAAATGAAAACAACGGCGGATTTGGAATTCCTGGTTGTCGTTCCGAACCAAAACACGAAAGGAAGGAGTTGTTGAAGGCAATAGATGTGTAAAGGCATATTTGTGAGATATATTTAGCTGCCTGGATCCGTCGGAAAACCACACAGGAACTGGACTCCACAAATTCAAGTTACCCATGTCTACGTTGAGCAAACCGAGGAACGACCAAGGAAACAAATCCACATGAACTTCACAATTCCAAGGCTTCGCATTCATTGCGAAATTTTTTTGGTTGATTTGCACACAGATCGAATGAGGATCTAATAAGTTGTCTGCTACCCTACAGAATTTTGGCCAAATGGGACAAGCGCATTCACCATACGTACCGATGAGAGGAGTTATATTCAAATAGTTATCCAGTCCTGTCGCAATCCAGGTAAACTCATATCCGGTATCGAGTTCTCCATCGGAGTACAAATGGCTTACTTGAACCGCAGGTTCGATTTTACGAAGAATGAGTGGAACGTTGGATTTGATTGAAGAGTGGCTTTCGTAGTTTGAGACGTGAACCAAACAGCGCTGAAATGGTCGAAGGAATTCCCGTAGATGCAGAACCTCTGGGAAATTCCAGTTTAGATCCATGCTCAAGCGAAGAATTACGGCAGGGGGTAACTTCTTCGAGAACACCGAAACAACGCAGAACACGAATGCGCATATTGTCACGAAAATATGCATTTTGGTATTGATTGCGTTTTTCCTTTTTCGTATACCAAATTGTGGTGTTAGTGGGTAAATGAACGCAGTCAATACCTCGACCTTTCGTTTCTGGAATTTCAACGTTTTCCCCCGTTCTGGCGGACTTGTGTCATTCAATTTGCATTGTTTTCACTGGCAACGCGTCTTTGTATGTCTAATGCTGAACTGGTGATAGCTGAAACTATTAATTAAGATAAATACATTTTGAACAAGAAAATATGCAGGCGCTTCAAAACAGTTCAGGTGAAACCAAGGAAAAGTTCTCCAAGCCGTCTCAACAATCAACATACTTTTTCAAGTAAGCATACTGCTTTTAATATTTATTAATTTCATGTCTACTTCTATTTCATATTCATGTACCTCAATTTAATTATTATTGCGTCAAGTACCTTATGTTACTCATACATCCTACTAAATTTCTTACACGGCGACATTTCAATATATTTTATGTCCTTTATGTAAATAAGAAACTTGCGATGGCACAAGTGTGATAAATCGATCGTACAGGGCATCAAAAGGACGAAGTTTATTTCGTCGCAAACCCGGCTTGTCAATCATTTCCTCCAAACATAAAGCTATGCCTATATTTCTTAGCTGAGTTTATAATTGATTATAATTATAATTGTTTTTGTCTTTGCAGCGGACAGACTTCAGGTTGTAAGCAAGGCACAGATGCGACAAATTAGATTGGGATGCCGCCGTGTTTCACATGTACATATATATAAGGCATAATATATTTCAAATATACATGACAGAATGGCAACCATGTCCGTGTTCATGCTTAATTATTCATGACTAGTCCCAGTAATGAATTTTATACTGGTTGGATTATATGCAAAAGCCATGCTGTGTATCTACGTTATGGGAATTTTAACCTGTCACGGTTTTGTGTTAAGGAAAATCGAATTTAAAATAGCTTACTTTGACGTCGAATGACATAATACATATTCAAGGAAATACCGTAATTTTACAGTTATACCTTATATTAGCCATGCTATAGTAAAGCCAACATTGCAGGTTTGTTTTGTAAACTTTCCTAATGCTAATGGGCAAATGAGACAGAAAAATGTTCCGTTGTGGCAGAATATTAGGACACGAGCACATCCTTTTTCCCATTAATATATGTCAAATTGGATGGGACTTTTCTTAGAATTATTGTAATTATGCCTGTCCGCAATTTCAAAAACATTGTCTACCTCACATGTTTTGGTCTGCCTTAGTATTCAGAACTAGGAACACAGTCCTCTGCAGACAATATTTAAGTAAAGAAGGTCCCCTCTTGGTATCCAGCTTGTGAAATGAGCCAACTCTCAAACAAATCGGTTGGCAGGCCCTGAAAAATCTTCGAGACCACTCGCATCGTTTCCATCCTCGAACAGTATTCAATATTCTTTCCGACAGTACCATCGGCTTGCTTGCAATATTCAAGCATAGGTAGCAAAATAGCACATGGGCCGGAAATGTGATAGTCATGCCCACAGTTAAAGCCATTTCTAGCCGTCCACCGAAGACAATGAAAGTATAAAGGAAAATTATAGCCACCGCTGAGCCGTTAAATTCCACAATTGGCCACATGTATTGCAGGAAACAATTATTGCTGAACACGACCAAAATGAATATTTCTTGATAGAGTTTGCCCAGATCACGTCTCTCCTGATAGCTGAGGGATATTCCTCTTGTCTCCACTAAATTCCTGAAAATAAATTTTCATAATTTTGTCACTATTTGATATTGGATTAAACGTGGAATTAATAGTTTTCAATTAGTACCTTATTGCACATAATTTTAGCTGAATACTCTTCGTCACAACAAGACACAAGCTCGTTGGACAAGGTCCCAACGTAGAAATCGGCACAACAAACAGAAAGTTCAAAACGAATTGGAAGATCCGAAAGGATATGCTTGAACAATCTGGAAATAAGAGGGATGCAGTGTGGCTGACACAAGGGAAAGCGGCGGCTACAAGGGGAAACCCGAATGCAAAAACCACTCCGGCCACTACCATTGCAGAAATACAGATTCTTAGCATGACGCCATCTCTTCGAGAGATCGTAACTAATCGATTGCCGCTGAAAAGGATAGTATTGAGTAGTTGACAGATTTCCATACACTCACTATGAAATACAGTTAGAAACACCAGAATTGGCACGTTTACTAATAAAATGATGCCATGAAAGAGTAGCGACCAAGCGGTTCCAACTTCCCTTAAATTCCACATGATTTCCAGAGATGAAAGTAGTAGCGAAATTATTAAAACAATGGCCCAAACCCAATAACCGAATTTGTGTTTGTGAGGAACGATTTTGTTTGTTTTTAAGAATTGGAAGGGAACAAGAGCAAGCCTGTCCCCTACCGTTATTTGAAGTCGGAGGATTTCTAATATTGCTTTTGTAACCATCGTAATATGCTCCCGAATATGGTTGAAGATATATCAACTCTAGAACTGAAACTAAAGTGGTATTTAGTGGGCTGGAAAGGAAGCCTATGTAAATTTGGAATTAGAAGGAAAATTCCATAATTTTAGTTTGGCGACAGTATTGAGCATGTGGCCATTATTATCATTTTCTTTACAAATATTAAATAACTAATATTGATAGATTTTATCACTTCTAGTTTGGAGAAATTGTGCTACAATGTCGCTGCTGAATGCGGTATTCACGGTGTTGAAATATTCGTTGCGGCTGGCAAAATATTAGTTGACGTAAATCGACGAAATTCTCCTTTTGTAAATTTGCAGAAGCTATTTCGCTTGTGATCG
The DNA here is from genome assembly GCA_034687055.1 of Heteromurus nitidus. Lineage (NCBI taxonomy): Eukaryota > Metazoa > Arthropoda > Collembola > Entomobryomorpha > Entomobryidae > Heteromurus > Heteromurus nitidus. Next base: position 16,055 of record JAQFZW010002155.1, read on the forward strand.
ATAATGATGGAGAGGAGTTTTTACATTCTTCGGGCGAGATGGAAATTAATTGATTTTGAGTGAGACCTACTCTGCGTCATAATGTTCTCATATCAAGATGATACATTTAACGGTGTATGTATATCCACATTATCCAGACTTCAGACGTCATTCCTTCCAGAACCAAAACCAGAATCCGAAAGTCTTGAAATGCTACACATTTTTTCTCTGTAGAGCAAGCTTTATGTTTGTCATATTGAAATAGAATCCGTGGTTGCAATCTAGATTGATGTACACACAATGCTTAAATGATGCTTGCGTATGGGAACCACATTATAACGGTTATCGCGTGTTTCGGGGAGCCAACGACGAGATTCGGGCAGTCAACATTGAGTGGCGTTAGTTGAACGAAGAACGCAAAGTGACCTTAAGCCGCCAAATGAATTAGCCAGATCTCCATTCTACTTTGATGTTACATTTTATTACATAGATTACGTCCTTTTATTTTTACATTTATCAATTAATTTGAATTAAATACAATTTAAATACAACTTGGCCGTTTGAAACGTTGAGAGCATTGTAGAAATTTGCCCAACGGATACAACAGTGGCCCGATTGCAATTTTGTAAAATCATTGCGATTGAACTGATTAATAATTTTTGTATAGCCATTGTACGGTTAACAGGGGGAGTTATTATTTTATTGTTAGTAACATATTTTTGAGTCTGTTTCATTTCGCGAACCAAAAATGAACAAAGGTGGGGAGGAACTGACGACAGTTTACATGCGGAAACTTCGATGCCGACGTTGGTTTATATATTGTCGTCTTGGCTGCATAGAAACTGAAAACGTTTTTTTCGAAATTGCTCGCTAGAAATTTTGAGCACCTTCTCTGTTATTGTTTCTTCGATTCTAAACCCTTCTGGAAACAATTACAATTAAACACAATCCAAACTTTGTTCAAAATTAAAATAACCGAATTTCTCTCAAGCCTTTCCTCGTCATTTCCGGAAAGACACACATTGTTGCACATCGGCGGAGAAAGCAGATTGCGAATATCCAACCGAAAACTTACAATGGAAGGTGCATAAAAAGATCTGCGGCAGGTTTGTTTTTGAGATGACTAGAATGGGAAGCATCCACAACCCAGAAAGGAAGTAGCGCAGGTCACAACATGAATGAGTTAAAAAATCGGGGATTCTCTGGAAATGAATTGTTTTCGTGAGTAAGAGTAGCAAATGGGAAAAGCTGTGGCTATGGGGCGAAGACTTCACAAGATTTACAGCATGGTCAACTCAAATATATTAATCGAGTAGTAGCTAGACCAATAGCCAAATATGAGCGAGTCTGCTCAGTGGTCACTGTAATTGGTCCGGTAGTTGAATTGCTTGTCTTAATTCTTTATTTGGTTGCCTCCTTTGGCATTGGAAAAATACGTTTTTAGCTGATGTTGGTCTTGGACTGGGCTTCAGATTACAGCCATTCCAACAATTATAATGGTCAACTGTTGGGCCACATCCACTTTGTTGAAAGCTACGGAATGAGTTTAATGATTACTGATAAATTAATCCTTAATCCGATTATTCAGATTAGATTAAAGTAATCATTGGTTATACAAGCCCGGTTCTAATTCTAGTTTTTCAACAGACACCTCAATTCTAATCACTTTAAGTTGTGTTAAAATTGTCAGTAGTCCAACATTTTGATGTCCCGTTTAGGTTAGCTGGATCTTCATGAAATGTGCCAATAGATTTCCTTTTGAAGAAATTCGTGCAACAGCAAGAATTAATCTTGCGAAGCATTTCGGATACAATAAAAGATATACAATAATAATGCATAAATTGAGGGAATTTGCGGTTTTATTAATTTTCATCGCGACTGTGCCCACCCTCATCAACAGCGGAAATTATACCTAAATGAGTATATTTTAGGTCGATGTTCAGATTGAAATAAGTTACATGCCGCATTCAATTCATCCGTCCATACTAATGTGCGGTTTACGATTTATTTTTATCTTTGCCATTAAGCGAGAACAATTGATTTTTGTACAATAAGGATGTAGTCATACTTCGCTTCTCTGATGCATATAGCTGCTCTGTCGACGATAAAATGCCACTCCAAGCTCGTATCGTTCGGATCATTTGTTCTCTCTATTACGTACTTATTATCTTGTAGATTGAGTTGTTGGCCTTGGTTGAAATGATTTCGCTATTCCAAGGTAACTGCGTTGGCAGAGAGCCATCATAATCGTTTTAATGAGGAATCAATGTTAGCAAGAAGGAGTGTACTAGAGGAAGTTCCAGTCTGAAAATAATATCGAAATTTCAATACATTGCGAGGACGGAGGTACTCCACATTCAATACAATATTTATATATATCTTTATATTTAAAGGAATTAAATATGTCGTCTATATATCGCTGGCGTATGTTTTTGTAAGCATCTAGAATATTTGATATAAGCTCGTAAATATATATGTACACCAACGAGCGAAATGTATGTACTCCGGCAGTAGAGTGTTTTATATTATATGAGAATGAAATAACTTGCGCTAAAGAACAGCAAGCTCTTCGTGAAAGCTGCTACAGCTTTCACTCATTTCCCTCTCGTAAATCACAAACTGTCAAGTGGCGCTTAGCCATATAAAAGAACATGTAATCCTAGCCTCAGCAGCTAGTCGTGAAGAAGCAGTCCTAACAATAAAACCTCTTCTTGGCAACTTTTGCACTCTTTCCAGTTCGCCTTAGCCTCATCTTATTTACCATACTACCATATATATATTCCGGCAACGTGACATATTGGTGGCAGCGGTGGGATTTCGGAAATTTGCCAAAAATTCTGATAGGAATTTAAAACCAAAATTTTTTCTAAAAATTTTGGAATTTTTTTCCCTCAATCTGCGAGGTTTCTTTGTATTGCCAGTCGTATTTTCTTTATATCCAGTCTACGTACTCGTACTTTTCGAGGAGAATTTTTTCTCTCGCGGAAACATAAAAAAGAGGGAAGTTTTTGAACATCTTGCTATACACAGTTTCAGTCCAGACCCTTTCACAGAGGAAAAACTTCTTTCTCTTTTACATTTTTACGAGCAGTGCTCACAATCCCTGGAATTTCTCTCGCTGCTTCTAGTTTTCACTCGACTATTCCAGCTCCTTTCTTCTCTACCACCGCTGACCTGTAAGCTCTACCGCATTATTTTCCCATCTTTCCCATTTCCTTCTCCTTTTTACCTCAGGCCAGCGTATAAAAAATATGAGAAAATAAAACTCTCTCTTTGAGATTAGAATTGGGTACGTAAGCTCTTAGCTCACACACGATTGTTGCAGAGATAAAAAACCTGCCAATGAGCTTGGTAAAATCTA
>JAQFZW010002156.1:0-19377 GCA_034687055.1 Heteromurus nitidus
CCACTTAAGGGCCTGAAACTTTGAAAAGTTTTCTGTAGCTTGTATTATATAGTTCCTGTGTATTTCCTCTTCGCATATCTTGTTAGTATCGGAATTGCATGAAAAATGGTCAACCTCGAGATTTCGTTTCCAAAAAAGCGATTACCACGTGCAGAATCTCTACTGACGTAGAAGGCAGAGAAGTAGTCATCAGATTCGTGACCTTTTTTAACAGATCGTGACTTTAGTGATGCCTGATCTCTCTGGATGACGCACAAAAGCAGGTGCCAGGCGAGTTGAAATTAAAACGCACATTCAGTGATGGTGATGAGAAACCAGTTATTAGACGAAGGGTATAATTTAATGTAATTATCGTATCCAAAAATAATTCTCTCAGTCAACATTGTTGTTTTTATTGAATCTATTTAAAAACTGAATGGGGATAATAGGACTGGCATTTATTATAAGAGTGATTTTCCGTCAATTATAAATTCTTGACCAGACAGCAGTGGAAGTGGATTGATACTGCATGGATAATTCTATACACTAAAATATTTTACCCATTTAAAAGGCTGAATAAAACAATAGCCACCACAGTTGACCTAACAAAGTGCATGTTGGCAGGAGCTGGGATTTTGTAGAATATGCAATATCGTATCTTATTCACCTCAAAAATTTTTGTGCATTTCTTTACCAAATGTAAACATGGATGGTTTTGTGTATTTTGCATTAATATGCCATTAATGTCGTGCCCAATGATTCATTGTGAACGAAAGCATATATGCATGGTTATTTTCAGCCGGAACAACTTTGTCCAATTTCGCAAATCAAAGCAACGAACGCGGTGTGGTTCATGACTTGATGACGTCTTCTGAGATGATTTAATGGCCCAAGCTCATAGCACAACCTGCAATTACCCTATAGTGTGTCTGGAACGATTTTAAGTTTTAGTAAATGAAATTACGTTGCGATATTGCTCATTCAGGTTATCCAGAGCTGCGCATACATTTTTGTTCTTGATTGAAAGAAATTAGGTGTAAGTCCATATACTTACTTCTTATTTATACTGGTTAAAGATGAACCTCAAGATGCGAAACAATGGAAATCGATTCCTATGTACATGATGCATGAATGTGCCTGCAAAAATCATCTTCGGATATAAAAGGCGCAAATCTTCCTAAACTGGATTCCATTCTTTGCCATCACTTTAGCAAGATAACAAAGACAACCCCAAGAAAGAAATATCTCGTATCAAAAATCCATTTCCAAAATGAATCCAAAAGTGTGCGTAGTATTCTCCCTTCTCTTCGTCCTTGTCAGCTTGTCCGAGAGCAGAGTGAACATCTTGGACATTTACGGAGAAAAGGTTTTTGAGTACGCCGTACTCAGAAATCAGCGACCTGTTGTTGTCTTCTTCACAAAACCGTAAGTAACACAGAATTACAATCGCTGTACCAATTTGCATAAACATTCTTTACTAAATATTTCAATTCTTCTTGTCGAACAGATCTTGCGCACCATGCCGTAACACAAAGAGACTTCTGGAAAACTTCGCCAAGGAAAACTCAAAGGCCATGGATGTTGCTATTGTTGACCTTGAGAAACGTCCAGAGCTGAGGGAGCACTTTGAGATCAACGCCATCCCAACCACTCGTGCCTTCAAAAAGGGAGAGCTCATGGGGGAGGTCAAGGGGCCAGGCTGGAAATCGATTCAGGCACTTGCCCAAAGTCTCATTGAGTAACCCAATTCCAAGATCTTGTAGATATCATTTTAAGTTAAAACAAACATTTTTATATTTGCGAATTTTCAAAGTATGGGAAGCTTAATAAAGTTTATGTATATATTCAGATTCTATTTCCGTAAAATTCCATAATTTTATTTCTCATTTTTATACATCAAAATCCATATTTGTCCAAAATATAGTCGACCTTCTCACATGCATTTTTTCTTTCGACAAAGTGACTTTCTGGAATGGGATCTCTCTCCTCCCGTAGCCACCATGGACATATAAACCCTTTAAAATAATACAATTCAGCTCTAATCATATGTCCTGGTATTGTGTTCGGTATTTGCACACCATTTTCCAACACCTTCCCCAAAAAGTATTCTCTCACTGAATTCGAGTTGGCAACATCCGGCGAATCATCATCATCAGCTACCACAGGTCGATCATTAAACACACGCGAGTCACTTGTATCAGCGAACGCAAATCGAAACCCTGTGAACCAGTCTTCATCGATGGGATATGCTCCAGAAAACTCCCAATCTAGCACTCCAGTGATTTGCATTGTCTCCCTGTCTATCATCAGGTTCCTTGGCTCAAAGTCTCCGTGAGTGAAAATAAAAGGCACATTTTCCATCGCTCCTCGAATAGCTTCCGGAACAGTTTCCAGTTTCTCAAATGAGCTAATAAATTTCTCAACCCTTTGCAAACGTTGCTCATACCCATCACATTCTTTCATGAAGGGACAAGTCCTTAAAAACTCGATTTCAGTCTCGGAGGAACTCTTGAAGTATTCCATAAATGTGTTGAATGGTCCACCATCAAATTCTACACCTGCAGCGACTTGAAGGTGTTCAGGTGTTATGTCATTTTCAGGGTCAATGTCAATCCCAAGAGAGCTGCCGATAGGATCTCTCAAATGAAAAGAGCCAATTTTCTCGAATGTCAACTTTCTAATGTTTGCAAAGATTTCTGCAAGCTGATCCATTAGTGGCATCTTCTCTTCCAACGGCAGATTCTTCCAAACATGTTCGAGGACTTCGCCACCTATTTTCTCCATTAAAATGTACTCCGCATTTACACCAGACTTTTCCTTGTCTGTGCAATAGCCGAAAATCTTTGGAACTCGGACAAGCGGACATTTCTTCGAAAGATAGACAAGGGCTGCAACTTCATTTTCCGTTTTAACTCGGTTCCAAAATCTCCCCGAGAGGCGGATAATAAATTCTTGATTATCTGATGTGGTCACGATGTACACACGGTTGTTGTAGCCCCTGTTTATATGAACTATGCTGGTAGCATGGACCTTCATGTGGCGGTGAACTATCAGGTCAGCTTGAGCAAGGGAAATCTTCACACCAACCTTTGGTCCAAATGTCTCATTTTCTTCGTCGATGCACATCTTTAGCGATGCTCAATATTTTTATTATTTTAATACTTGATCCTCACCTTTAATAGGTCTTTATTAAGGTCTGTTTGATATTAGGATTGGCGCACGGTACTTTTATAAATTTGCTAACTTATTTCAATTGTCGGTGTTTGGTCTGGTCTGGAATCAGTTTTTATGAGATCACGAATCGAGTTTGACATGTGGTAAGAAAACGTTGGACATTTATATGCCTACCGGAAAAGAGACGTGTATCAAAAGACCCAACCGGTTTTCAGAAAACGTATTCCAGGTATGTTTTGGTTTTAATCCCTGGCAAATTTGCACCTAGCACAACAAGAGGAGAAAACACACGCACACCTGTTCAGCTGCTGCTGATGACGGCATACTCAAGGCACAGTGTGCAAATATTGGCTGAGCATATCATTAGTACGTCATGTGGAACGTTACACACAATATACACATCGTTACAATGAGTAATGCAAGAGCACCACTCGGTGGACTTTGGTTGAAACCAATGAATGTGCAAATTCAAATGTGCAATGTCCATTTAACTGAATATTAAACCAGAAGTATCAGAGCTCTGCTAATGAATTTAGGCATATTTATCCTTGCGACCAAAAAATGGTATCAGCTCCAGCAAGTAATGTGCTGAAGTAGCTACTGGCGGTAGCAGTTCATAATACCCCCAATAATAATTATATATTATATTTAAGCATCATCTTGACATTTAGACGTATATGAACATGAACTGAAGTATACAATATTCATAAACGTGTAAAATGTCCCTGGGAGAATCATAAAACTTTGTTCATGAAATGAGAAATATTACTGCACGGAAAAGTGAAAAGCGTTAAAAGCCACAAAAATAGATATCATCATCCAACAGCTTTCAACGAAACTGTGTAGTGGAAAAGCTTACTTGGTTTCAGAAGAACAGAGGTTTTCTTTGTCACTTGTGGTTTGGTTTGAATTGGAATGGCATTATTACCCCCAGCAGCAGTACTTTGGAAGGATGAGGCATACGCATGATAATATGGCATATGTCTGAAAATATGTTGGAAAGCTCAAGGAAAAAAAGTACAAGGGAAACCGCGAGAGACGATCCATTTGTAAATAAAAACAGAGTCTATATGTCCCTATAAATTGTGTTTGATGTATGTGTACTTTCTGCTTACGCATCCATCCGCACCTCGAGTATTTTCTTTTATGAGAAGATTTTACGAGGATACTTTTTAAATGCCACTGCTTTTACAAGCAATTAAGATAAGAGTCTCCCGAGGAGGAAAAATATTGCACGCATCTTCTGTCTGACGCATCTCCTTCATCACCAAAAAACTTAAACTTCTTTTGGCAGATGCAGCAATCTAATTAGCATGTAAATTACATGGCATGCATAATGCGCTCTCCTAAAAATACCTTAGGTGTGTCCATACCTATATACACAAGACAATGTGCTTGCTTGCTTGCTTTTACCCTTTATTTTATTCCTCTTCTCTTCCTCTCTCACAAAACATACACAAAACACATGCACATGCACGGTTTTACTCATCGCTTCTCGCTGGGTACATATGCCCTATATACAAAATAATATGCATCTTTTCCCCTTTTCCAATCATTCTCAGATGGTATTTTTTGAGCCCGGGATCCTGTGGTCCAACTCTTGTGGTGTGTGTGTGAGCAAGAGAGAGAGAGAGAGAAGAAAAAATGAGCAGAAAGTTGTTTGTGTGTGGAAAAACATTCTGAGGAGATCATGCACAAGAACACGAGACGAATGTTTTGTTGTTGGATCTGGATCATCTCTGTTGTGGTGATCCTTTTTAACAAGCACAATCAACTTTAGATTACTTTTTCATTGTTTTTAACGGTTTTTGAGTGCACGAGAGAGAAAATGTGTTCTTCCACCGAAGAGACCGAACCTTGTCCACGGACTCTCAATGAAATAAACAGTACAAATGCAATCATTATCTAGTAGCTTTCAAGTTACTTTTCCCGTTTTTGTAAAAAGTTTATCGTTGAGATTTATTCAGAGAAAACGCAATAATTCAGTGTGCAAACTGACCTATGCAAATGTCAGCATTAACAACACTTCATGTATATAGTTGAGGAAAATCACTATAAATTCAAACTAGTCATGTTCGCATAAAAACTAACACACAAAACTAAATGTTATACTCAAGACAGAACAAAATACATTTATATTTATCGAGAAATTTTGAAGTAAATTGCACGAGGAGGATCACTTGGCCGCGATGAGGTGCAACACATACCTTTGTTGTTTCTCGATCATTGCATTCGCTGCCGTTGTGTTTGTCTCATTACCATTCATCTTCCAACGAGACGGGCGCCCACATGTTGTGCTCAAGAGGGTCGTCGATTACCTGGACAGGATTGAGAAGTTGGACGAAAAGGTTTGAAACGAGTTTACTGTCACACCTACGATTTTTTTGTACTTTGGATGTGCACTTTGTACTAAACTCCTTTTGCCATTATGCAGTTCCAGAATATTATCAACTCAGACCCATTCTCTGACCTGTACAGCAGGGTACGCCCCACGTACGATGCCTTCATAAGTATTAAAAACCAAGTAGGAATTTATGAGAAAATGGAGAGAATCCCGGGTGGACCGAAAAACTTTATGCAAACTGCGCTGAAAGTTGTGGAGGAAACGCAGAAGAGGATTCATGAGTTTGAGAGTGAGGTGAGCCTGTGCTGAAGTTACTCTCATGAATGACATGTTTCTAATGATGGAATTTGATGAAAATAATTTTTCTTCCTGATTTACAGTACAGACTGATAGTTGCCAGATCAGGGAAAGCGTATACAAAGCTGAGACAGGAATTTGACAAGCTCCTCAACGACTTTGAAACGGTATTTGACGACAGGGACGACGACACGCTCAACTCGCTCGGCGTTCTCCTCGACGGAAACACAGAGCTCGAGGTGACGACAAATGTGCGAGGTCAAACAGTACAACAAGTTCTCCAAGACTTGGTGGAGTTGTTCGAAAAGCGGGAGTCACTTGATGAGGAGCTCAGGACAGTTGTGTCCGAACTAAATATTCAGACGCCAGAAGACTTTGAAGGGACAAAAGCCGCTCCGCTGGCTGACGAAGTGTTCGCCGTTGAGCTACTAATCCAGCAAATCATCGAAGAGTCAGGTCCACTTGTGGCAACCGTTATTCCGAGAATTGAGAACGCGGTGAAAAGTTTTGGAAAGGCGATGGGCGACTCGTTAGAGCAGGCAAGATTATGCTAAACATACAGAACTCAGCTTATTGATAACATTCATGACATTTTTTTGTTAATTCTTAAAAATATTTATCCAATTTCAGTTTGACAGATCAAAAACAAGATACGAGAAAATTGTAGATGGCTTAGATCAAGATGTGATGAACGTTCGGAAGAGAATAGAAGATTTAAAAGTGTACCGGAAAAGGGATGAATTCTAGTGAATCATATAATTTTAAATATGTCAACGATATTTTTAACAAATAATCAAATCGCATTTATCAATACCACTTAAGTGCTGCAATGGCTATAACTATACCTGGACAAGTATAATATTTAATATACATGCTTCCCATTAACTACCTGAAGATACTATGAAGATTGTGAGATTGTCGCCTACTTCCAATCATCATGCATCACCTTACTTCTTCTTCTCTTCATCATCTCTTTGTTTAATTTATTACAAATAGTTTCGTTTTTAAGCAGTCATATATTTCGAAATGAAGCTCTCGCGAATATTTCTTCCATAATTTCTAATCGATTATCTTCCACAAAGTGACAAGTCAAATACAATTTTTATTCGCCTGTTTCGAATATTGAGACGAGGCCGTGACCGTGAGATGAGTTTCAGGTACACTTGACTGAGAATTTAATTTTACAATATGTAAGTCTGTATCTTCCATCTTAAATTATATGATTTCAAACAAATTTTTAATCCAAGCATCTTGAATCTGCCTGTGATATCCAAATATCTAAAAAAATCAAGAGAAGGTACAATACGGGAAAATATAAATATAAGAAAAATCTCCTTTGCTAACATGCAAACCCCTACGAATTAATCAAGTGTTTTATGAATGTGGAATTATATGAGCCAGTCAATTTAGTGAAGAAAATAATAAAAGAAAGCATAAAGCAAATCGCAAGAATGAAACGAAAAGAGTAATGTTCGTTGTGTGCCCTTCATAAGCATGAGCAAGCATATGTGAGAGGAGGTGACAGGAAGTCTAAACCTTGGGACTTTTGAGCGGAGAGAAAGTTTTCGGTGAGCTACCCGCGATTTCACTTCTCTCCCACTGTGAAAGCACATGAAATCCCATCAACAAACAAGGGGATATTGAGGAGCAATACAAGAAGTTGAGACCAAGCAACCATGAAGACCCGTCCGTAATGCCTGTAAAAATCAATAATCATATTGTGCTACTATAAATAATCCTTGAAACTGGTAAATAATGAAATTATCCTATACACGGGAGGGACCTCAGTATCCTGAGCTGTGCGAATGGAAGCGTGATATTTTTAAAAGGTGCTACTAATTTATAGTAAATTGTTCAAAATATCTTCAAAAATTGCATTACAGTCTTCAACGCCATTATTAGAAACGTAAGTTACATATAGTCATTTATAAACCAGTAGATACATTATTTTGGAAAGTAGCCGAATGTACGAAGATAATGCATAAACTTGGTTGCATTATGTAACACTGAAATAACAGGATGACTGACGATTTCAAACTGGACAAGGAAGAGTTGGCCAAGAAGCTAACGAGGAGATCTAGTATCGATGACGCATTTGACTCTGACTCGTCAGCATGGTCGGAGGAAGAAAGTGTCGAAAACAAGAATGCTGATACTAAAGATAAGCATACTGTCTCAACTCAACCGAAGAAAGTTGGTTGGGGCGAAAACTCGGTGCAAAAAGTAACATATGTCCCCCCTCAGAATTCTGAAATCACATCCGATGTCGAAGCCAAAAAAGATTCTGAGTCTGAGCCCAAAGGGGATAAACCTAATACTCAACAGCTTTCACTTGCGGCAGTAATCGAAAGCGACGACAATCGCAATCTGCAGAGAGGTGAGAATCCGGTGAAACAAACGGTGAAAGCTGAAGTTATCAAAGAACATGTTTCGGATGACGACGATGATAATTGGGATGATGATATTGCTCAATCTGATGGAGAGGGCAATGTGCAAATGCATTCCATCAAGGAACAGCTTCAACCGTCCGCCAAAAATGACGACATTAAAGAACTGGCCCCGAAAGATAACAACTCTATAGACTGGTCGCCAGAAGACTCGATAGAAGATGTGGTGTATGTCGAGGAAGAAAGCAATGACAATCATGAGGATAAGGATGGACCACCACCACAAATCGAATTTAAACAATCAGCCCCATCATCAGCAGCATTCGCCAATAAATCGCAGTCAGCCATAAATGTAGATTCAGTTGAGGAAATTCGTGCTGAAAATGAGGAGAACACACCAGTCTCAACATTGTTCCACTCAGCACGGGCAGTTATGCAGGAATCGGAGACATCAGTGGAGTCAAAAGGGGATGACAACTTCAGGGCGAAAATGGAAAATGAAGCAAAACCTGGGACAAGTGATGAAAGCATGTTCGGGAGAAATGTTTCATCCGCACATTTATTCCAAGCTTCCTCAAATTCTGTTAATATCCCACCAAGTACCTTGAAGTCTGTAGAGTCCATTGAGAGGGACGTTGAGGTTGCTTCAAATGCAAACTCAAAGCCTTCAAAATCCTCTTCAGCTGGAAAACGATTCCTCGCTAGGTTTCTATCTTCAGATTCTAGCAAAAAATCGGAAAAGTCTAATACATTCGCGCAGGTAAAAAGAAAATCATCGGAACCCACTCCGCTGTCGACGCTTCTGCTAGACACTCCAGTTAAATCCATTTCTTCTGCTAAATCGGCCAACGACTTTTCCGATGTAAATGATCCAGATCCAGTTCAGTTTAGCGATGAAGCCACAGCAGGAGATGCAAACCTGAAAAACAGTTTGGCCATCCCTGCCAAGCCAAATAGATTTATGAAAAAGATGAAGCGAACCTTTGGTGTTGGTCTTTCGGGAAAACCCAAATCCCGTTCAAAATCTTCCAATAATTTGTCTACCACCAGCGACCCAAACGTCCCCCTTGATCAGGATGATGGAAGTGTAATTGCCGTTCCCGTGTTGGACCGACCTCCAGAAGACATCATAATGGAGTTATTAATTACAGCGAAAAAGTTAGCCGAGCAAAACTGTATTCGAGAGGATGATGGCGGAGGTGATGGGCAATCTGTAAAACAGGGGGAACTTATGCAAAGATCCAGCACAAGATTGTCTATGAGTTCAAGGGCTTCTTCAGAGCACAGGTATGCATTTTACAAATTGAGCAAGTTCTGAACAGGTTTTGCATTTGTATTTAAAATCTCTTTTTTTAATTTTCATCTCGTTTTCACCTTATATTGCTTCCTGAACAAAAGCAAATCCAACATAACATGGACATAAACAAACAAAACTTTCCTAGAACTATATATTTTAAGTAATATGGCTTTACGGTCACCGGAAGTAAGTACGTATCATTTTCGTAGTGTTACGAAAAGGTTTCACCGTATATATTTGTCACATGCATATACATTCTCGAGTCGAAACGTATATAATCTTTTTCCGCACACATTGAGTTGTGGAATGTAAATGTGTAGCTACATTTTTTGATTTACAAATTACAATTCAGGGCTAACTAAATGAGACTCACAAAATAGCACGACATGTGTGTACGTAACATGATAAAACTACTATAACTTATAGGACAAGAGTCTATTGGCCATGATCACAACAAATAATATTTTAGCTTTCTACAGTCTACTCATAATTTCTCGTTTGGTTTGGCAAATTTGTTTGTCATTGAACTACCTGGCTACCAGAGATTTCCATGTAAGATCTCATGTTTGAATTGAAGACATATACTTGATTATAGTTTGTGTCGGTTAAGAAGGGTTAAAATACTATATAGTTTTCTAAAGTCAGATCTCAATAATCTATGCTACATTTTATGTTCCTCTGATTCTGGGTTTAGTCTTGTTTTCCAAAGATTCATTAGTTTGTAGTGATTATGTCCTTTTGTGAGGAGGGCTTGTGTGGAGTGTGTGAAATGTGACGCTGAGTGAATGAGAAAAGTGCATAATATGAAAGAAGAGAAAAAATTCATGTGAAAATCTCGTGTGTTGTGTACGTATTTGCTTAAAAATACAGACAGATCCTTATATGCTCTACCTATCTTGGCATATGCATACGTGTGATTAAAGTTTTTAAGTAAGTAGAAAAATTATGCGAGAAACGAAGGCACTTCAAAACTTCACAACAAATATTCTACCGAAATTTTACTCAACTCATCAATTGAAAATTCAAGTAAGAATAGCCGTCGTGATTTATGATCTCTCTGCTTCCGCCGCTATATCTACTCTCTGTTATCATATCTTTTTGCGTGATGAAAGCATGTCGTTAACCGCTGATAGGAATTTTGACGTTTGAATGAAAGCTATTTGAACAAGTATAAGTGCATAGTAGTGATTTGATAGTGTCCTTCAATTTATATCCTGAGATTCATTTAGTTAACAAATAGGCCAGAAACTTATAAATGCAGAAGTGATTTATCCTTTTTAAATAACAAACTAGTCAACGTTAGCACGCCACCTATATATTAAATGTATATATGTCGCCCTATATTACGCTCGATTCTAATTATCTCTATTTTTATGCATATCGGTGGATTTTCCTCGTGTACACAAATTTTCCAGTAAAAATATGATTCATCCCTTTCTCTCTCCTCTCTTCACTCTCTAGCTTCATGAATATTGTAAAAAAAATGATTTTCGCTAAAACTATGTCCGCTTAAAAGTGTAATACTTACACTTGCTGACTCAATAGACTTAAAAGGTAACTTTGTCAGCTTTGCTCAAGTACGTAGCAGTTTTAAATGGTTGATTTTGATGGTCAGTTTTAAAGAAGCGTCTGTAGCGTGATAGACTGCACTAACGGTATAAATGACGATTTTTGCAGTGTGATGAATTTTGTCAAGATTTCGGAACGAGTCACAGACACTCTGCATAACTTTAGTATTTTTCTGGTAGAAAGGTGGTAGGTATAAGCATCAATTTGAATTAGTTTTAAATACGTGATTTCCGTGTCACAAGTTGACAACCACCCTTTATTTAGTATCGTCTCCGTCTGTATCTTGTTCTCGTTCTTTTGGCATTTTTCCACTTTTTGTTCTTCCTGGAAGCTTTTCCTTTGGCATTACTTCCTTTCAGTCTGAATATCATCTTCTTATCAAAGGCCTGATGCTAGCCACCCTCACCAACTCTAAACAACTGAACGCGAACCAAAGTGTGTGTCTTCTCGAGGATGATTTGCTCGACGGTGTAGTTGAGATTCGACAAGCCATCCGAGCCAAAGCGATGCTTCCCCTTTTGGAGAACTTTGTATCTTTGGTTGTTCAGTTTTTGTTGGCGATGTTTGAGCATTTTGTACCGAGCCACGGAGGGCGACGGTCTCGAGATGAACAGCCCGTGGAAAGCAATCCTCCCAGCCATGTCATCATCTTCTGCTCCCCACCCCCAAAACATGTTGCTGAAGCCATTCACCTTGATAAAGTGCTCTTTCGTGAGAGCTGATATCCCACCGAAAATAGTCTTGTATGGAAGCTTGTACTTCATCTTGTCCACTGCCACTGACATGTGACGTGGTTGAACAGGACAGTCATATAAATTGTAGTCATTCTCCGGGATTAGGTCCACATCATGAAATATGAAGCAATCCCAAGGGTACCGCTTGTTAGCCTCAACAAAGCCGACGTTGAAAAGCATTGCCCTGTTAAACGGCTCATTTCTCGAGCTGCCACCTTGCTCAATAATGAAAATGTTGAATTCCACCTGCTGTCGTTTCAACATTGGAATCAGATTGTGAAGAAATAAACGCAAGTGGTCCTCCCGATCTCTGAATGGCACAATGACTGCTACTTTACTTCGAGCTCGGCAACTAAGTGGTCTGTAGTGACCTCCAAGGTCGAGGTCTGAGTGCATTCTCCCCATGTCCGCCAAACTGGGTGCTTGCAGTCTGACGGGAGTGAAACCAACGAGAAGAGGAGAGGTGGAAGGGCACAGAGGCAATGCTAGTCTAGGGTCTGCGGTCACATTTGAGTTGAGGAGAGCGCTACTGCTGCTACTACCATTCAACTGGTGGATGAAATTAGTAATACTCTGATTTTCACTCACTTTTGTAAAGTTGCTGACTAGTGTTAAATACGGACTGCTGCTATTATTATTGTTCATCATCTGCACTGTGCTAGTGCTCGTGTTGATAAAGCTCACTCGCGACTGCCCCCCCTCCTCATCTCCTTGAGACGACTTTCTCCCTAATTTATTCTGATTCAGTCTTGTGGCAAGGTGAAGGAGCGTTGTCGATTGGTTGAGACGCGCATTCACTTTGTTGAGGAGCTTCGTCAGCTCTTGCTCTTGCTTAGGTACTTGTAGCACTTCCTCCGTCGTTGGAGTATCATCTTGTGTGTTGTCTTCCTCTTCCACGGGTGGGGGTGGGCTGAAAAAGTGATGAATATAGAAGACGGAATTCTCACTTGGTCGTCTCCGCTGTGGAGTTGAGGAGGAGGAGGAGGAGAAGGGGTCAGGTTGAGTGATTGCGACTGCGGGTAAAACTGACGTCGCTGCTGCTGCGATTGATTGCGAGAAAGATGCAGCAACAGAACCAGCAGAGCTGGAGGAACTGCCCCCTCCATTCTTCAGGGGATAAAAGTAAAAGTACTGAATCGTGACGAGAACAAAGAGTGCCGCTCCAATTGTCTTGTAGACCGTTCGAACATGAGCCATGGTAAAGGAGATTATCTTTTTTGCACAGAGATTCCAAAAAATAACTTCTTCGATCAAAAAAGCACCGAGAGATCCAAGTAAACTCGAAGTACCAAAAAAATCTTAACTCATATTCTTATCAAATTGTACCTACCAAAAAGCTTCATATTTAAATTCGATTTTTACTCTGCGAGGATTAATGTAGGGGATGACTAGATTGGGTAATATTATTACAGGCTGTGATGATGATGATGATGATGATGTCGTCGCAAATATTAGAACATCAGAGTCAATTATTGACAGCTTTGATCTTATGTCAGGTATACAAAAAAAACTTTCTAATTTCCTTCATCAGTTACTAAAAAAGTACTCATCTATCACTGTGACCGTGATCTAATAATTACAAATTATACTCACATTTTCTCTCTCTCTCTACATTATCATTTATGTACATTCACGGGTTGCGAAAGATTTGGCAACTGTTAATATTTGGTAATGTGTGTGCATAGTGTGCAGGTGCAATGCGCGCGCACGTCTCGTGGAAAAACACTCTCGGCTTATCTTTGTTGATCAAAATCAGCAGAGTTCACATGTGAGCACATGTTTTTCCTACAAAGTATTTTTCTTCTAATTAATATATTACATACCACCACACAGCAAACAGCACCGGTGTGTTTTGAAAATTGTCATTTTTCTCTCATTTAAATATACGAGTTCACATTTCTTTTCTTAGAGATTGTTCGCATGTCATGAAAGCTTGTTTTAAACTTCCTCTCAAATATTTAACCATTTAAGCTGTGGTCTCTAAACAGGAAGACAAACGTACTGCGTGTGTACACGAGAGACTACGAAACAATTTTGAGGAAATCCCCTTCATTTCCTTGTGGAAGAAATCGTTATATTTTAATACTGTTGTAATTTCTTGGCAATTACGTTGTTGGAAGTTTTTCAGTCGTTCTTTCCGCCCCAGCAAGTCACGCTCTCATATTACTCACTCACATCCACTCCAGTCGATAGAGGAAACAACGGAAAGTATATATGCAATTTTGCTAATTCAGTTTGTAGTATTCAGCAATCTTCTTTTCCCTGTTCTTCGTTCACAACTGAAGGAAACTGTTGAGCTAGTATTCCTCCTCCTTTGTTGGAACATGATGAATTCTTCTGCTGGAGAGGGGGGCTTGGAAGCACTTTTGCAGATTAATTACTTTCCGTTGATGACTTGGGGCTGAAGAGATGCATCGTGCATGGCATTACATATAGTCAGCGCTGTCGTGTGATGATGATAGGATGTAATGCTTGGTTGATTCCTTTTTTCAGAGGATAATCGTTTGTGTGTAATGACTACTTGGTATTTCGTAGGCTACTTAATATTCATTGTTATTCCGCGTGCACCATATCTTTCCTCGAGTGTGCATTTATAGACAAAATATATCACACTAAACGTTGTGAAAAAGTTAAAGCCGAATTTATTAGGAGTGTTGCTCCATTTCTCGTGCCGCTGCGAGTGATGTTGACGCTGCGAGCGAGGAGAGGATGCTTATTAAAATGACTTTTTAGGCAGCAGCACCTGAAATATTCCACACAAAAAGTAAATACATGTTAATTAGGTCGGCTCACTGTTCCGCTGCAGTAACTTTTGCACAGTGTCCACAATCTATGCGCTATATGCCTCATTATTTTCTGGAAACTCGAGTGGTTGTGTACGACGAGTTGAATGCAAACGGTATTAAAAAACTAGCTTTTTACAAAAAAAGACTTAATGCCACTGTTTGCTGTTTACAGTGGTAGTTGCTATTTACATTTGCTTTTGCATATTATAAGAAATATCAAGTCTTTGTTCAATATTTACCTTGCTTATGACAAGTGCAATTTATCTTGAATATATCGATCCAGTTGCGAAAACTTCCATGTTACTCACAAACGCGAGGAACTTAATTTTGATTATATTTCAATTGGGTGATGAGTACAGATCGGAAGTAATCGTGTTGCTTCATTATTTTTCGAGTTAATTCAAGAATCTCATTATTTTCACGAATCTCTCATGTTTGAACGAACAAATCGTATAATGATGATTATGATGACACGCCTCCTCAACACAAAACACTACATTCTTCATTGTCCGTTTTAAGAGCAAGTTTTTTTGAGAGAGGTACTTAACGCTGAAATGTGCAGGTGCGGAGTAGTGAAAAGTATTTCAAGCACAACTGATTACTATTACGGTTGTGCAAGAATGCGTAATGAATTATCGCACCTTTAAACTTGATAGCACTTCGCACTGTCAGTGAGCATGCGGAAGAAAAAATACGTATCCTTCAAAAAAATAGATATTCAGTGTTGAGTGCTTATTGCTCATCCTCATAAAAATGGTGAGGTGAGGATCGAGCAGATAAAAAACTCAGCCTGGAATGATCTAATATGAATTTTGTATGCGAGGCAAATCGAAGAATAAAAGTGAGAACAAAAAAGTACTGCGAGAGGGAAGTTGAGAAGTCGGTGTTGTCTTCAGTAAAGACATATAGAATACATGGAAGATTGTCTGTAATACTGTGAAGAGTTGCACTTTAAGATCATCAAATCTCAAAAGTTTATAATAGCGATGTGATGAGGATGATGATATTAGGAAGCCCAAAAATAGTGTGTGATTTTGTGTGTGTGTGTGTCTTGTCTACCTTGGCTGAAAATGATGGTATATTGTGCATGCAAGCGCAAGGACTAGATAGATATTATTATGTTCCTTGTATTTGTATCTCACACTTTTCTTATATGCATGTTCTGCATGTATGCAGCTCTCCTTCCTTTTGTTTCGGGAGAGAATCAAATATTTATATCGTGGGCCTCTGCTTTATACTCTGCTGCTGCTGCTCCTACACCACAATAACACGAAGAGCAACTTACTTCGTGTCTCTGGTCAGGTTTTCCTATGTGATGTGACTCTAGACTCTGGATGGGATGTGAGTGTGTGAGATGTTGCTGCAATATGTGTACACAAGTAGCAGTGAAGGAGATGCCAAGGAATAAAAAAAATATAAAAAAGAGTTTTGCATGCGTGAGAAATGTGCTAGGCATTCATGCTATTAACGTTGCCGATTCCGTCCTACCAGACCACTCCAAGTCCAAATACACATGCACAATATTAGGCTCGTATGGGAGATCGCCACATTCCTACGTTTCAGCTTGGAGAATTGGCCTGATGCGAATATAATATTCGGGTGGTCTGCAGACTTCATGTGAAAAACTCTCTGCCTCTGTGTAATATACAGCTTGCTAAATGTGTGCTGGATTAAGTAAATGCCTCGCTGAGAAATAGAAGCTTGAATTTAAGAGACTTACGATAACTGTGCATATGGAAATCAATTTTAGGGACGCAGTAAATTTTCACTAGAGGACTGGAACCCATCAGCCACTACTCAGTAGCCCAAATTATACTACGAGGAAATCCAAAGGAAAAATCAAACTGATCAAGGGAAGAGCTAGTTTCATACGGTAGAGTTGTTAAGGAATGACATCATGTCATAGCCATGATTCTGAAGCCTGAAAACGTTTTTGGTTTTTGAGTACGTTACGAAGTACTTATCATTAGATGAATGGAAGATACTATAACATAGCTATGTACCTGGTTTTCGTATCTCAGCATGCAACTTTATAATACTTGCAGCCCACAATAAATTCCGTAAACGTTTACATATTTACCTCATTAAACCGATGTAACCTTTAAGCATCCACATCTGCAGCACTATTCGATTCAACAACAAGCTTGAATTAAGGTTATTAACTTGATGCAATACAAGGAAGAAGTGAGCCGAGAAGGAAATCGTTTTTACTCCATTACAATAAACGCTCTCACTATCTCACATCTATCTACCTATCTCACAATACAAATCCAACTCGTGCATGAAAAAGTGACCGTTTTAAACCTGACTGACAAATTTCATGTTTGTAATACCATCGATATGATTCTTAACATTAATACGACTGGTTGGAATGGAATGCCTTTATCTCTGGAGTCCTCACTCTTCACAAAGAATTTACTGAAAGCGGACATCTCATTTTGCTATCATATTCTAATGTAAATTTCGTTTATATCTACGACCTACAACGTGTATGCATGCATAGAAAAGTATATGAAATCCTATTATGTATGAACGACAAAGGGTGGTCTTTTTGCTGATGAGCTGATGCATGGCATTTGTGCTAAAAATCTAAATGTTCTTACCTGACCTGTTATACCGTTAGGATGTTTCATGTTAGTCGCTCGTGTGGCATTTTGGATCCCAGCCAAAGAATTATATCCAAATATTCCATATTCTATTGCCTTTTCGCTGGACATAACGTTCTCCGTATGTTCGACGCTATAAACACGATGGCCTGATGGCAGACGTTTATATACAACAAGCCTTGGCATCGCACACGAATACAACGAATTCAACCCCTTGCGTCATGTGAGAGACAACATGTCATTCATGGGTTGTGGCAAATGACTCTCCTCACTTGGCAGCGTACATGCATATTATATTCGTTACTTGCATAATAATTGCTGTTTGTTAGCATAATCCAAGGCTATACTTTTCTCGCATATACTCCACTCATTGATTCATTCGAGAATTTATTTCTCATGGACGAGGGAGTGATGCTGTATTATTGTGCAATTTTAACAAGTGTGAGATTCTAGCCAATGTCGTTCTTGTTATCTATGAGAACTTGCCTAGTCTAATTTTCCTATAAACACATATAATGAAAACATCTCGTCTTGCAAACTTTATATAAATAGTTGCATTCTCGAATTTATCTTGATATGGCAAATAGACGTAGACTGTAGACTCTTCCTCCAGGTTTTATATTAAAGGGCAATATAGAAGTAGCACATTCATTCATGTCATGGATCACCTCTTCTTAAAATGCCATTCTTTCTCCTTGAATGACTTTTTTTGCTTTCAGTTCTGCTATAAACTTTACAGTTTGCGAGAGAGAGAGAGAATGAAAATAAAAGTGCCTTCTTTATATCAATAAGATAATTAAACTGACTGAATTAGGGGAATAGAGAGCGACTTTATTATTGACTTAATCCAAACAGTTGATAATGTTTATGTTATAAATTGCTGGCATAACGTAAATATTTAGAGAGAGAAAAGATAGGGTATAACCCTGGTGCTATTTTGAGACTTCATACATATTATTATATAGTTTTTCCCCTTGCATTTTACTCCTCTGCTTCAGTATCTCCCTCATTGTCGGAATCTCCTTTCGTTGCACCACCACCACTTTGCTTTTCATCTCCTCCGGATCCTTCCACCTGACCGCACCTTGCTATCCAGACGCGATGCTTGGTTCTTCCGGATGGAGTGACTAAGGAGCTCACCTAGTTTTGAGAAGGGAAAGTTGACGATGAGGAATGACGTACATGGGTTCACTCATTTCATATACAAAATCTATGTACCTTGTCAAGAACATCCATTCCACAAATTACTTTTCCGACGACTACGTTCACTCCATTAAGCGCATCCAGTTTCTTCGCTGTGATAAGGAATTGGGATGCATTCGTGTCTGCAGATTATTACAAATGCCATATATGTTTCAATGTGTGCAAACATTTCATGACAAAAAAGTAGGTCGGTGTCCGTCGGATGAAGTAGGACTTTAGCTGATTTATGAGTAGCGTAAGATGATCGTATATACCTTTTCCAGCATTTACCATTGAGACCGTTCCGGGTTCCCTGTGCTTTAGTCTGGAATAGAATTATAAAAAAAAACTTTCCAAATGCAAAAACGGACAACTTTTTCAGTTTTACCCACGTTTGAATTCTTACCTGAAATTCTCATCGGGGAAGAAGTCTCCGTAGATGCTCTTTCCTCCCTTGCCTTCTCGTCCAGACACGTCCCCACCCTGCCACAATATTCCAGGAAGAATCCGGTGAATCTCTGTGCACTTGTAAGAAACCCCTCTTTCTCCAGTGCAGAGTGCACGAAAGTTTTCCGCACTGAATGGCACAACATCAGCTCTCAACTCAATTATAAGCTGGCCCAACCCTTCGCGATCAGTCTCTAAATCCATGAATACCTTTAAGAACGCAGCAGCGCAACAGGTATTTATCACTTTTATAGCCAGAATGAGGCCAGCAGAGTGACAACAACGTTAATTATTTAGTCATGTTTGTCACGAACCTGAGGTCTTGGGCATTGAGCTGCATGGCCTAACGCAGAGTCGGCAAGCTTGTCCCATGGTTGTGCACTCGGTTTTCTCCAGTACAAGGGAAAGTACGAGCGGAGTTCCACGTTTTTCTCGTGTTGTTGAAAGTCCTCGAGTTGCTGCCGGCGGCAGTACAGAGGTCTTGTGCTCTCAATTCTCTGGTACATTTTCAGGTTGTCGAAGGTGATTTGCAAGAGCTTCATTTGTCGGGAGCGACTCCGGTTGAAGATGTTGCG
>JAQFZW010002157.1:0-19376 GCA_034687055.1 Heteromurus nitidus
CTGCTAGAGTAAATAGACATACATAATATATGAATGTAATACGTAGTGTGGCAACTGTACCTTGTCATTCCAATCTTGGTACTCTGGTTGATATCGTACGCTAAAAAAGTGTGATTTATTTCTTGTAAATCTCTCGTAGTAAAATTTAGTACATTCACTCATCATCACTTATAGTTCCGTTCAGGATAAATTCGATGACAAAATCATGTTTCTTTTACAAGAAATATTTTACACAAAGGAAGTACATAATTTTTGAGAAATGACAAACTTATAAAATACGTTTAGGCTTTTATGAAAAAGGAACGTCTTCACACAATAAACATTAAATCTGTACTTTGGAATGTATCAATACAATCATTAACATATTTATACAAAATTCAAGTCATCCTGTATCAAACATTGAAACAAGTAAAGCCGAAAGGAGTCCTCTAACAATAAGCATAATACCTATAACGGATTCAACGGAGAAAAAATGTAATTTATAATTTAGTGAATCATTTGAACTACAACTATTTTTATGGTTTTATAGTTGTCTCTAGTGCATATATACTACTCTATTTGGTGTACTGAGTACTGAAGTATAAAATTCGCATATTTTCTTAAACCCTCTAAAAGATTTTTATACAATTTCTTGCACACTCTTAACCTGCTTTCTCATTCTTGTTTCACCTTTCACACCTTTTTCCAACTATAGAATGAAAGGGACATCGAGTGTCCGTAGTAATCCAATATTTCAGATGCTTCGAAAAATTTGTAAATTACGCCGCTCTGTCTCCTAAATTTTATACAGTTTTATAGATATTCCAATACTCACTTACGGTTTTCTCACTTAACATACATCAGGACTGAATTCGAATATTGTAAATTGTGGGTTCATTTTTTAAATGTATTTTTCCCAATGAGTGTTTCATAATGATCCTTATCAATTTTAAATGTATAAAGTCGTAAATGGCTAGTATCACTTTTATTCCTTCGCAATAATTCTATAAAATTTGAAAAATGTTTTCCTTCAATGCAATTGTTTTTTTATATATCAGTTACCTACAATGTACCCTTACTGATTTCAAAACCAACGATTTTTTTCTTGTGTAGTGTGAATCTGCGGTATATAATGGTCATAAAAACGGGGTTGTACACACAACATCCCTTGTCTAGCAAAAAGTGTTTTCAACAAGAGGATTTAATATTTTTTTTGTACAAAAAGAATCAAAGAAAACAAGTTGACAACTGTACGACAGTTGTATTTTTTGGAGTTATGTAATGTATAATTTTTTTATAGAAACATACCACATAAAATGCACTCTCTGTCGAACTTTCCTTTCTCTGATATTACACAGCACCTATATGTTTTTGTTTGAGTATTGGAATAAATGCATGCGGTTTATAGCACTCCGTACGATTTCACCCAAGTTTCTAAATTCTGTACTTTTCATCACTCTCAATTCTAAACTTTTTTTATAGCTCTACGAGTCTTATTTCAAAAAGATTCATTTTCTAAATATCCTAAGAAACCAACACGAAAACAAAATGATTCACTTTTGCATTTTTTTGCAGAATATACCTAAATAGCTTTTTACAGGTTTTAAACAATACTTAATATATGAGTTTTATATACTGTATGTAGGATACGACGACAATAACGATTGCGTTTTTTCTCTCGGAATCTCAATTTTTAATTGTCACGACCATAGGATAACAATATACTGAAAGAGATGTAATATATTTAACAACACAAGTATAGCTGCTTAGTTATTGAGAATTTTTTTTCGTATTACAATCTTCATGATTTGGTTAAGCTTACAATCGGTGTGAGTGTGAGCTTTCATAGCTTCTGGACATTTGAGTATGGTAGTAACAAATAAATGTTATATACCCAATTAAAATGTAACATCGTATACAAAGGAATTCATACAATAACAATTTAGTCCTAAATCCCTTGAGTATAAAGGTAAACACATCAACACAGTTTTCACAACATGAAAAAGTTTTGCTCTGCAATTAAGATCTTTTGGCGGCGTCCCTTAAGAGACGCTTGAAACAATATGATAGAGAGAGAGTATTATTTGCAATTTTGGTTTTAAGACATTAACTACATATTCCCTTAAAAATTGCGAAGAGCACCATCCTTCCCTGTAGAGTATATTTACATTATTATTTTTTTCGTAAAAGAAGATTTTGGTTAAAGTTAAACAATAGTTGTTTTGTGTGAAACTCGTGTTTTCCATTCCTTCGTAATTTTAACTCCATTTTAAAGACTAGCACAATCCACCTTTAATTAAATATTTATGCAACAATAGGCAGCAGTACACTTTTAGACAGTCACTAACTCTTGAGTGATTTAGATAACGTAGCGTACCGTAGTAACGTACGTATACGTATTATAAAAACCTTGTATAATCAATCTTGAATTAAAACCACGAGTAAAATGGTCCATTTCGACAAAAAAGGTTACACTTGGTAAATGTAGCGGGTATATATGTTCCATAATATATATATAATGTGTGTGAGCTCATGTTCGAATACAATTTGAGAAAAAAATCTATTTCCACAAAGGGAGAGAGAGAGCAACTAGATAAGTTCGTCCTTAACTAAGCAGCCAACGCGAATATCTAGAAAATCATTGTATCATTGAAAGTTCTGGCAAACAATTTCTAATGACTAACAATGATTCACTTGAACTGATTGGTGCACACAATTCATCGCATCATCAACACAGATACACATTTATTTAGTTTTCTCTAAAAAATAACCGCTCATTCATCAGTCGCATGCTCAGCTTCCGTCCTCACACATGTCGCGCAGCAGCACACAATATAAAAAATGACACAATTTTTTTTTGCAATTTACTGTTGTTTTTGCTCTACTTCCCTACAACTGACAACTCAAAACTTATTTACAATAAAAATCATCCAGACTCCAAGAAGACATTTTAATCTGCACTTAATAGTTTCATCTGGGAACGCTCGTGTCTTATGGAGTAAGCTGCGTTTTTCCTTATACACAATTTTTTTGCCTTTCAAGGTTGCACGATGATGTAAAAGAAAGGAAGGAGAAATAAGGAAAGACTTTTTTCTAAGTTCACTGCGTCCGGTCCGTATGAGTAAATCTCCGTAATTCCCCTGGAGATGTACATATGGTAACCCTGGTTAAAGTTTAATTAACCGCATTCACGCCTCCTCCGACATGATGCTGCCCTCATGTTGTGGACCATGGTGATGAGTGATGAGGATGTATTCCCTGTTCGACGAAGGCCAACTTTGATGCACCTCGTTTTGGTAATATGACCCCCGACTGGATACCGCATCTCCTCTTCATATATAATCGCACCCTGGACAGTTTTCGTAATAAGACACACAGAGAGAAAAAACAGGATTAGATATTATTGCAAGAATACTCTCCAAGAAATAAGACATGACGATATGACGACCTAAATATAGTTCACAAGGTTGGAAAGCCAAAATACCCCTTCCACCAATAAAATCTACGCAGGAGACTGACTCGCCAGAGTTAAATAAGAAGGGCAAGTGTGGAGTTGATATTATATTATCTCCACTTTAAATCATCATCTCGTCAGTTGGAAACTTACTCCAAGGATTATGCTCGGAGAAAGTGTAGCTTTGATTAAGTATCGTCTGATACAAGAGGACTAGTCGACGGTAATAAATTACACGGGGGAACATTAGTGACTTTTAAGACAATATCATGTTCCGTTTTTCTCCTCCTCGAGAGCGACTTCATGAGGAACTCTCTCCTGCATTTTGCAGTTCCTTCTCATTACATTTCATTGTAGCCACTTTCTTCGCTGCAGACTTGAAATTTTCATGTAGCAAATGTCTTGGTAAATGAGATTTACTTGAAGAAAATGCTCTCCGAGTGAAAACCAAAGGCGGTTATACTTCACCAGAAGGAGTACTTAGTTATCCGTGAGAACATCATCTCAAGCGAAACGCTAACACATATTTAAGCAGGTGGTAACAATGTTAACCTTGCTTTATTAATGTGCTCGTGTATGCTTTGACTTTCTTGCTCCTTAATGATAACATAGTGTCCGGTAGAGGACTGGTAGAGACTTGGTACAAAAACAGCTTCCACTCCATACACACAGACACACACTAGAAGGCCCTCTACTACTTTTTGTTTTGTTTGCTCAAGTTTATACCATTTAATTCTACCTGTAAACTCTCACAATCAGCAAAATCTGTTCAACCGTAGATACTTATACTTTTCCCCAGATAAAAAAAGTAAATACAGCGAGACAATGCGAGTGAAAATAATAACAGAGGAGGAGTCCTTTCTCCTCC
Source organism: Heteromurus nitidus (assembly GCA_034687055.1). Classification (NCBI taxonomy): domain Eukaryota; kingdom Metazoa; phylum Arthropoda; class Collembola; order Entomobryomorpha; family Entomobryidae; genus Heteromurus; species Heteromurus nitidus. Next base: position 4,302 of record JAQFZW010002157.1, read on the forward strand.
ATTTTCATTTCGGTCGAGTAGCACCGCGGAAAACATGCAATGTCCCTTAAAGCTACAAAGATATGTGGAGGAAGTCTACTCGGAGAGAATGTTGGAAGTTGTCCTCAGTCAGTGATATACTCAAAGTTTACATTATATTACTATCACTATCCACTATCCCTGTCGTATGGGATGAAAATGGTGGAAATGAACCGTGTTCTTCTTTGTACTCACACACACGGCATACCAGCGCAGTGAAAGGAACTACGCGACCAAATAAACTAAAACCTCTACAGAGCTGCACTACTGGAATAGAGCAATGTTCATTTAAAGGGAGAGAGCTGGGATAAAATGCTCACCCAAGCAAATTCAATTTCATAGGGGATTTCCTTTAAGAATTTCATTTGCTTTCAGTTTGAAGAAGGCTAAACGAGAAAATTCATCCAGCTTCTATCACAATGTTTCAAACCAGAGGAGATAAAAAACATTGTGTGTGTGTGTTTGTCATGGAGAAAGGAAAAAATTACTTCTAGTGCTGAAATATAGTCTAGTGAGGCACGGGCATGGTTTGCTAGGATACAATAAAAGTGGAAGGATGCTCTCGCCCTATAACATGTTCGGCGAAACATTTTATGCTGACTGACGGAGTGAGAACCTCGATAAATAGGTACGTTGAACGAGGAACTATTGTTTGATTGGAACTAAATCGCTCTGAGGTACTAAAACATTCTGCCCGGAATTTTGTTCCATTTAATTAACGAGTTTTTAGACAGATTACCATGCAGTTCCAAGTTTCAATAGAAAACTATATCCTTCTTTTTCATAGATTTTCTAGGAAGGCCTGTATAACGGCTACCAGATATTTATATGTTTTAGTACACAAAAGTAGAACGAAAATGGTTCAAGTTACAGTCAAACGAAAATAATATTTTTAGAAAATGTTGCAGAAAAAAACTTTCATCAGATTGCCTTTATAGGGCAAGGGTGGATTTATAAAGTCTCGTCATAACTAATGTTCCTTCTGCTACAGGAGCGACGTGATCATAAACATTTATAATATTGACTTGTCTTCTGGACACGAGATTGAAGTTTGATCTACAATAATCGAGTGAAAGTAATCAAATCATAAATGAGATGAAGGGATAACTTCCAGCATATTGTGTATTGTGTTCACTCTGGTCGTGACCTCGCGACTATGATATTAAAACTCAATGAATCAATAGTAAAGGAAGGTAGTATTTTTATAATTAAATTACAGTTACAATAAAATTATATAAAAAAGCTACTACTACGTGAATCATGCTCGTCAGAGGAAAATTTAATAGTGCTTAAAGGAGGAATTGTAGTACAAAAACGAAGGATGCTAGTTCGTTTGACCCATGTCCTTTTAAACTTTTTCTCTGAATATCAGCAGCAAGCTGCAAGTTACCCCGCTCCATATTAACTATCAACCTCTCCACAAAAAGTTCTTGTCTATTTAACTATGTTTAATCAGCAAACACAAATATAAGCTGTAAATCCATTACAGCTTGACAAAACAAAGCTAAGTAGCCTACTGATTTTCAATTTTCGGAATGATGAAATTGAAGGTGTACCAAGTTACCCCTTCCAAAATATCTAGATTTGTATGAGTCATATCAAATTTGTTATCATCAAATATTAGCTGTCAAAAATTCATGTTTTAACCTTGTCAAAAACTCATTGAATTGAAAACCACATGCAAGCGAAATATTATTCATATCTTTCAGATAAACCAAAGCTAAACTCAGCGTCTTGTGGTTTTATGAGCTGCCTGTCAAAGCGCAAAATAAAAGGCTATATATCCCTTAGACTGATTCTGCTTGGATTGATTCAACAACCACCCAACAGTATCCAAAGTGCTAATAAATTGCCAGTAGGATACTCATTTTGTGGTGTGCAGAAAACTTGGAAATTGCCTGTATGAAACTTGTGACAAGACCCCATCTGGTTGGTTGGGGGTAAGACGGAAATTGAAATGGCTGAAGAGTGAAATTCAGCTGGAAACTAGTTCTCTAGAGCAGCTATCACAAATATCACCAAACCAACATTGCCAAAGTTAACCCGCCACAAAAGTTGGTCAGCTTCTGTGTACAAGAGAAAAATTTATCTCTGAAATGGAGGTTTTGCACAATCTTTTGCACAATCATAATATATTTATGCACACACATAAAATTATTATAGCAACCTTTTGAAGACACATAAATTATTTGTGTTCCCGGAGAAGATGATTGGCCCTGAAAAGATGTTCACGGAAATGAACTTTTACCTAGGATTACAGCGATTTTCTTTGTCGACCCACGCTGATATCTACGACGGATGCTTGATATGCTTCTGTGAAATGTGACGAATTACGGGGAAATATATGTGGTTTCATTTCTTCTGCATGACATAATTTCAAGGCAACTCATCATCATCAAACTATGCCATCTATCAGTTTTGTCATGTCGCAGACAGAGAAAGAGAGAAAGGAAAACGGTGCAAAGCTAAATTCAGTTTTTATATTCTAAGCTTTCTGAAATTAAATTTGCGTACACTGTGCCATTTTATATTTTCTATCACACTAGTTCTGCTCTTGTCAAAGATTAATCTTGTCAGCTTATGGGATACGTATAGTATTGATGTCGTAAAATAAAGTAACGAGAAAATTATAGATAGAGAAAAGGGATCATCCATACCTTTTTGAAATGATGATTTTCTGGAGAACAATCCCGTCAATGTGGAACTCGTTGAACAAATTATACTTCTGGTCTGGTCCATTCTGTTGTCCTTGTTTGTGCAACACTATTCTCCGAACTGACAACATTCGCTCCCCATCCATCGTCAAAGGGCTTGTAGTATGCGTGTTCGCAAATCGTCATCCCGAAGATGTATTATTACCAGTTTTTTTCTTCAGAATTACAATAAAGGGCTACGAATATATTTTTGACACAATACAGGCTCAATGATACGTGAGGGAATCACTGTTTGCACTAAGGTCGCATTTGAGAAAGGGAAATGAAAGGATTATTGTCCATAAAAATGTCTGATGCACAAAGCGCCAGATAAGGAAGTGTGTGTACTCTTTTTGGATATTAGTTAAATTTTGTGGTTGAACAAACGAGTTTCGCATAAAATATGAGAGTCATCGTGTGATAAGATGAAAGATGTCGAATGACTGCTGGGCTTCCTCCGCTGATGTTGGACAAAAAATAAATATACAGAGAGAGAGAGGGCTCGGTTGACAGTGAATTGTGGAGGAGAAAACTGTCTCTCTGTAAATGCAAGGGATCATGTTCAGTTTTGTGGTGGTGGTATTCCTCGCAGATTTGAACATGAAGGCCTTTGTCGCGTCCTGTCAAAAGTTATGTTCGCATGATCTCCGGTGTCACTCCCACGGATACAAGCTAGCTGATAATATATGTATTTTTGCTTTCGTTTAAAAAATCCTTTGAACTGTAGAGAGACTGTAATCATCAGTTTGAAATGTATAGATAGATGTTCTCCGCTTTTACTGTTTTCCCGTTTCTCAGAAGCTAACCTAATTTAATAATCGTACAATGTAGCCTCTAGTATCCCGAGCATTCACATTCCCTCAAAATTCTCCACCAAAAAAAGTTGGTCTTCTCTTCGCCATCTTGTCTGAAGCCGAGGAGGACTGGTTTTGGCTGGAAGTATTTCGTTGAGGAGAGAACAAGATGTAAATGTTATGCTTATAAAATCCTTTGGAAGAAGATGATGGTAACAACCTGTCAAAGATTGCACAGCATATATGTTGTGAGCAAACATTCTCGGAGTGGTTGAAAATGAGCGTTGACGCTGCTAGTTCGGATCCCTTATGTCCACATCACACACACACATCGCTCTCTCCCTCTTAAATTCAATATTCAAGGCGAAACTCAACTTCGCTTTTCAACTTTTGTTTCTTGGATGGCTAATGCTGATGGATCAGTTGAGAATGGGCTTTCTCCTTTCTCTTTGATGTTTAGTTTTTCCCATTACCACTATACAAGCCTTGCCACTTCATCCTCCATCTTTCCGCTTTTCACTTTCCCTTCCTTTTCCTGCAAAACGTAAAACGTTCGCCTCTCCGTTCTCTCTTTCATGTGCTTATTTCTTCTGGTGCTGGCTCCCAAGAGTTATCCATTTTCTCCACAAGTTTCTGTTAGAAGAACCCACCATTTTTATACTTTCTTCTTGATGATTATTGTTTTTTGTTGTCTTCTCAATTAGTATCCCTGTTCTGCTACGCCTCTTCCCACTCAAATCTGGTAAGTGCTCGCTTTCTTCAAAAAAAATCTTCAAAAAGTGTACTCGAGATTGAATGGAGAGACGTTGAGAGAGTTGATGGGATTTTCAAATGCACTGACCTTGTATTTCGGAAAAAAGAAGATAATGCAGGGTTGTCATAAGAAAGATCTTGGAAAATTGTGGTGTTTTCCTTGATAATCTGCCCGGTATATTGCTACAGCCTCTGTGATTCATCCTTTCGATATCTTCCCTGATTTTTTATATTTCTTTCTTGCTTTAGATCTCCGGCAACTGTCAGCGCTACTTTTTAGCATACGAACTTGTAGCGCGCTGGGTGAAGAACACGTTGGCATCACAAGTTCCCTCTCTCTCATTCCCCACAAGAAGACATCGATTGTAATGCAATAGTAATAGTAACCACAAAACTAATTTACTGATCCATATTTTTTGCACTTGCTCGAGTTTAAGTAGAAAGAGAAAGCAAATTTATATAACCTCATCACGTCAACCAGAACCACAAAGTAACATTGAACATCACACACTTGCAGAACCTCGTTTGTGGATCATTAAACTAAAATTGTGCTTATTTTTCCGCTTGTGTGACATTATTTTCAGTACTTGTTTTCGTACGTTCATTAGTATATATAAATGTACATATATCTTATTTAACAACAACAGAAGGAGTCATATCATCCCTAGAATGAGTTTTGTGTATTTGTAAATAATTCGTTAAGTTTAGTTGTGCAGTTTACACATGTATGTACATATTTAAGTAAGGAAGTTAAGTATCAGATCATCCAAAGAACTAGTGAGAAGTATCTTTGAAGTACATATTACAAATATAAAGTTATGTTCTTATGATACATTTGGGATGACTACAAGCTATATTATAAATAAAGTACTTCGAGCAGATGTGGTTTATGCTGTTGTGTTCATTCATGGTCTCTCCGTCATATGCTCTTTTCCCTCTCCGTTTCTCTCTTGAGTATCGCAATATGTGAGGGGATAACCGGTAATGATAATAACAATTGGAATAGTATGTTGATGAGAGTGTTATGACTATGTTTATTATATCCTCCAGTTATCCCCGTCCCGAGCTCGTAAAGATGAAGTCATCCAGCGAGAAAAAAGAAGTGTAGTATCGCATCCGTGTCAAGTGTAGTGAGGAGTCTCAAAGAAGAGAAGAGAGAGAGAAAATATTGCGCTACGTCTACATCCGCACGTCGGTGATTTCAACTGGAAAATATGTCTGCTTTCACTGGTCAGATAATTTAGAAGGTTTGCCACAATTTTCAAGTCGGTGACCCACGACGACGTTGCGTTGAGAAGAATGCAAGTAGATATTAATATGGATTTGCTGTTGTATGTTGTTGAGAAGAGAGCCTTTCATATACTGAAATGAGATGTCAGTGTTTTGCCAGCAGAGCTTCTGATCACTCCTCTTGGCTGCTGGCTTTTTTATGGAGTTGAGTGCATAAACGTAAAAATGGATTGAGGTTGAGAGAGAGAGAGACGACACGCTTATCTACACAGTTTTGACCAACTTAATATGTTGCTTAAACTACTAACATCCGGAGCGATGTTCTCCTTCGCTTCGTGACGAGTTTTAAATCCTATATATTCTTTCATACAAGTGAACTATTCCTCACTGATGTTTTTCCGCTTCGTTGACGAAAATCTCGTTTTTTTGATAGAGGGAACCGTGTAGTCTGTATAATATGTATGCTTAATAAAAGTTTTTTTGTTATCTTACAAAGAACTGTGTCCTCTAGTAATTAAACTTTTATTCCTTCTCAGTTTCATCTTTTCGTAGCAGATAGGCGCACCAGTAGGCGAGGTTGAAGAGTGCAAAAATGAGCGGAAAGGTGATGCGGGATACCACGTCTATTCTTTTCGAGCGGGATGGGAATTTAGACAACCATGTTCTGGCACATCCTTCGCGTTTTGGTGCCATTGCCATGTGTATCTCACATTGGCGTGCTTTATCAAGTGCAAGAGCTTCACGAGGATGCCTCACCATAGGCTTCTGCAATTAATATGCAATAAAAAGCGGTATATAAAGACACGCCCACATTGTGTAAGAAGCCTTTTTGTGTGCATATTTTTTCTTTCAAGAAGTGAAAGGTGTGTGCTGTGCACTGTTATTGTTCGAGGCGAGGGTGGGGCAAGCTCGTCATTTATCCTTAAATAAGGGACTTTGGAAGAAGATATTCTCTGACTTACCATTCCAAAGACAGCACTGCCATCCTCTAAGTGGTCAGCAGCGGCAGCTGCGGCTGCTTCTAGCGCGGCAGCCTGCTCCAGCTCCCACTGTCTCCGCTGCTTTTTCACATTCTCCCGGTGTTGGTCAGACCGGGAAGCGTAATTGACGAGTGCAAACTCGAGGAGGGCACCAAACACGAAAGTTAGACAAACCCCTGTCCACACATCAAGGGCCTTAGTGTAGGAGACTGGTGGGAGGGTTTGATTGATTCCTGACGTCTGGGTTGCCATCGTGAGAAGTGTGGTGACGCCGAGTGAGACTCGTGCTGGAACGGCACTCTGGTCAAGCCAGAAGGACACCCAGGACACAATGACAAGCATGCAGCAAGGAATGTAAATCTGAATTAAGTAGTAACTGAACTCTCTCTTGAAGAGTAAATCCACGCGCAGACAACTGTAGGTTCCTGAAAAGGGAATTAATAATACACAACTTTCAACCATTGGATCATATTTCGTAATTAAAGTTTTTCTCTCTTTCTTATATTTCTCGCCGTAGTAGTCGAAAATTCCTTCCATGGGCGCAGAGTATCGATATTACACCTGCAACAGGAGAAACTAGCACAAGATACTTAAAATGGAGTGGTTCCATTCTTCAAACATGGTAGTTTGAGCAGGATTTTCCTTTCTTTCTTTTGCATCGTTTCATTAAAAGCACAAAAAAGCATTTCTACTTTTTACTATTAAATGTATGTAGTAGGGAACATACCATAATTGTATAAGTTTTTCGAGATTTAGAAAGCTTTTTCCAAGAAGAGTAAAAAATCCTGAAAACTATTCTACAAAATATATAGTGAATAATATACATTACCCGAGGACCTAACTACCACTACTGGAAACTAATTTTTGGAGAGAATAGTACTAACGGCCATTCCCATATTTTCTTTTCCTACTTAGTTTTCTTTCTCCCCCGTCAACATAAATCAAAAGTAAAGAATAATATTTCTCAACCCTCCGGGATTTAGAATGAACGTCCGGCCAAACACTGTAAGTTCACTGTTATTGGATGTGTTCCGGTAAAAATGGAAAGTATAGCAGCAGCAACAAACCCTTTGTTGAACCTATAGCAAACTCCAATACCAAAATTAACACTGCCGCCATTTTCTCCAGTTTCTTCTTCTTTAGATTACATTCTGGCCCACTGGAGTAAATGTATTGTATACATCTGTTCCGGGAAGAGAACTCGGAACATGATGCTTTAAGCCGATAGCTCATAAAATCGAACTTTTTATCTCTTTCTAAGGATCCATTCCCCAAATTTTTATTCTTCTATCATATTTTGCCGAAGTAAAAATTTGTCTAGCATTTCGACACCTACGCAGACAGAGACCAGGATTTTGGATGTAAGATAAATGTCGAGTACTTTGTATAGGGTCAAAAATGACGACGCTAATCTATGCTGGAGAGAGAGAGAGAGAGAGAAAGGTTGAAAATCTCAAGTTGGCACTCAAAGGCGAGTCTCCCAAATGCGGTCAGACGTACATTATATTATCCAAAAGTCGTAAAGTGAAGACAGGAAAATAAAAAACAAGATATAACTCGGGTTAGGAGAAAAATGTTTGGAACATATCCCATCACCTGACCAAGCTACTTATGAGAAATTTCCCGTCTTCATTTCCTGTCATCATTGTCTATTAGAAACGTCATGACTGTTGGCAAACGCATCTCTTACTTTCCCTGAAAGTGCTATGTACTTCCGCTTCTCGAGTGTTGGTTCGCTTCCTTTGTTGTCTCACACGTATATAACTTACACTTGGATTTTCCGTTTCCTGGAAAGCCAATATGTGCCATGTATTTGGTCTAGACAACCACTGCTACTCACTTTTCCTCTCTCTCTCTCTCTCTCTCTTCGTAGCGTAGTCCAAAATCCTCCAATCACCATTGGCAAATACTTATATGAACTCAAAGTGTGTACTTTCTACGGAGGAGAGTGAACTGAACACGACGACCAGCCACATATAAAAAATCCATGTATATTTTTTTGTCTGGGGCTCGCTTCGCTCTATTCGACGGGGACGCTTGCTACGACGAAAGATTAACGAGTGAAAGCGACTTGCGTCTCGCTTTCGAGAGGATCTCAAAGCATGGCTAGGAATTTCAACTGCTCTACTCCAAATCTGTTTCTCTTTCTTTTGCACGCAATATTACCTGTATTTGTTTGACTGTCGCAGTAATCAGTTGTGAATTGCTCCAATGCAAACCGTGGCAAGTGAAGATCTGAAGTGACTTGAACGGGATCCAACTTCTTCCATTTGAAGATGAGATCCTCGGTTGTCCACCCATCTGTGAAATTTTGCAATCGATTACAATGAATCAGGCGTCGTCCTCGTGTAACATGCTTATATGTTGCGTGTATTTTTTATATATTATATGCATCGGTTAATATGTTCATTACACATGCAATGTTCGTGTTTACAATGAATAATGGGAAGAATAAAAGGGAAAATTTTGAGTATGGTTTCCTTACAACTAGCCATTCTCAGCGAGCACGTCTGTTTATCCAGGGGATACAGCTTCAGAATCATGGGGCACGACAATGTGAGGGAAATTCTGGAGTAGAGAGAAAAAAACAAAATCGATTTAGATGAGTTATATTCGGAATTCTTTTGATCTGGTATCCACACGACTCTTAAATCAGATTTGCGCAAAAAAGAAGTCAAACACAAAAGCTTTTTTTTCTGAAAGCAGAGCACAAATATAATTTCGTCTAAATGGTTCGTTAAGAGGAGACTCGATACAATACGTCTCACGATGAATACAAAAGCACATCATTCCTCTTCCGGCCTTTTGACATATTATTTCCTCAAAGAAAATTAATACATTCACAAGTACAAGGGGAAAGTTGGACAGTCATCTCCTTTCTCTCCTTTCAGTGCAGGAAGTTCTCTCAAGAGAAACGACAGAGTTGTCAACATTGTTGTGTGAGAGCCGTTTCTCTGAAAAAAATAAGGTTGAAAAAAACGGAGGAGTACAGGAAGAAGAGGCTGAAGAAGATGTAAATAACCACGGGGCTTTCATATAAAATCATATACACGAGACAGATGAATATTGATTTTTTTTGTTCTCTCCCAAACGCCATATCATGCTGAACGTCTTCACGCACTGACCCTGTGGAGGAATGTGCAGAGGAAATGGATTCAGAGAGAGTGAAAGAAAGGTGAGGTGAGAGTCGGTCGTTTTGAAGTGTGTGAGTGACGGTGCATATATTCATTCACTTTGGTCTTCGTTTTTGGTTTGGTACACGCTTCGAGTGCGATTTTACCTCATCATCAACACGGGCTTTTTTTAGCAGTTTGGAAATTTTGATTTATAACGTTGAGGCACACAGACAAGACACGTATCGACACAACACACAGCACAGGCTTGCGAAGGAGCAAGTCTTCCTTTCTTACCGTATGCTGTAAAGAACCTCGCCATCTGGATGGATACGAATATAAACGTTAGGCATGATGATGTTATGCAAATGCCCTTGTTTCTCATTTGAGAAAAACAAGTCAGGCATCCATACACGAGCTGAATCCGTTAGGGTCAGGTACCGCAGTTTCCCCGGGTCCAATTCAACTATAAGTTCAGTACAAAAGCAAAGGGTAACACCTATAATAGGCAATGTTTAAGCTTTGCATGTTGCAGAGATCTGCTCTGCAATGTAAAAAATCTCACAAAAAATAGTGAATTCCATAACTGTGGTGGACAAGTATTAATTTCCACTTATTATTATTAGTATTTCAGATAATAGGTTTTAGACTGTGCAATGTAGTCACCATCATCATCTCCGTCATCTTAACCACCTGCTTCAGTAAGAATGTGAAAAAAATCTGGTTCGTAGAGTATTAAGACTACATTTTGAATACTGGGCCTTGTACGAAATCACAAATTAGGAAGAACTCGCACATGTGTACAGAAAGAAAGCAACACTGATCGTATTTAAGTTACAATTAGAAAATCATTCTTGAATCAATCTTATGTAAAAAGTTACTTCAAGCTCAAATATAGTAAGGAAATTGCAATGACACTCGATATTCTGGAGTATCTTTTGTCGTTTAAACATTTAAAATCTAGCCAAATTGTCGAGAAGGTGGGGTGGTGGCATAGATGATGATGACGATGACGATATTTTTTGTTTATATTTTGTTTATTGAGATTTTCCGTGATAAAGTAAAAGAGTATCATCAAATAGATACTTACTGTATGCCTTTATTGTATCGAATCTCAGTCGATCATCCAGCCACTGCTCTCGAAAGGTAAGTTGAACGCTGTATTCCTGAAAATTGCATTGACCCAAGAGAAATTATCAGTTTGGTGTGGACGTGAAATGTTTAACTCTAAACTGCAATAGCTGATATAATATATGCCGAGGTTAATTCATCTACGAATGAAATGTATTAAATGCAAAGTCAAAAAATGAAAATATAACAAGTTTTACCTAAGAAACTGGGAGTTAAGAAACAAAGAGGAATGCATATATACTTTTTACCATAGTTGACGAATTATGATATCTACGTTGTTAGTTCAGTTTCAGCTCTACTATATTATTCCCATTCTAATTTGTGAGTAAATATTTTAACCAAACTCAGAGGAACAATAATCAAGTGAGTCTCGCCACATTCCAACAACTCAACACAAAAAAGCATGGATTTTAGATACTCTCTGGCATTTTATTTCTATGTTCTCATTGTTTAGTACAACTACAAGTTTAGTAAAGGGAAGCTGAAATTATTAAATGATTACAGTTTTTACTAATTCATGGTTGACACCTCGGCCTGGTGGCCATGACTCAGGTGTACGTATATACATTTCCAGATTCCAGGCTAATTAATATTAACAACAAAAATTCACCATCTTTTTCAAAAGTTTCAAGGGCCATGAGAGAGCTCGTGCTGAAATGTTGGCAGTGGCTAGCTCACTAAAATTATATTGTATTATGCATTTAGAAACAAAGGAAAAGTGCAAGCATCGGGAAGGTTTTCTAAGGAAATAAAAAAGAGAGCGAGTAAAACATTCCCAGATCTTTATGTTCCGTCCGGAAGCAGAGAAATTTCTCCTAAATCCAGAATTATTTTTTTACGAATGTATAAGTTTCTAGTGGAAATTATACTCAAAGTCTTCCATGACTCTCCTCTCCTTCTTCATGATTGTCAAGTTAATTGAGAGCAGAAGGAATGGCGTGTAAACTCTGTGTTCCAAAGGCTAACATCACTCATCCTCTAGTGAACTCCAACTAATTACAATTTCATTTCCGAAAACTCGCATGAAAATACTGTTTTTGTTATACCCTCGTTCGTCACTTCCCCCTCTCGCTCTAACCACTCCAAGCATTTCTAAGGAATATCACATTGTAAATCATTTTAATGATACAAAAAGCTAGAGAGAAAGTCGGAGCGGTTGCATGACAGTTGAGACTACACACTACACGTGTGTGTGTATATTTCGCTAGCGCTGCCGTCGTCGCGTCACCTTTCCTTTTCGTTCCCTCCTCCTTCCTTTCAGTGAAAAGTAAGCGCATTAAAAAGAAATTTGAAGAGGTTGGCAATATTTTTTTTCTCTCTCTTTCCGTTTTCCTCACAGGTCTCTCCATAAATTATACAAAGACAAATAAAAGTTTACGGAGGATATATACGAATGTCGGAAAGTTGACGCTACTTCGGAATATATACAAGTTCACCATGTCACAAAGAGTGCGTATTATATCTATAGCTTGAAAAAAGTTTTTATTCTGGATTAAGATCATCTCTCTGCGATATTTGTCTACTCAACAACAAATTAAAATATTCACGACGCACGGACGGAACAATCATCAACAACAGTGACACTGGCTTTTCTACTGCTCTCTTCTTTCTTCGTTTTGTATATACATCATCGTCAGTTCAGTAATAATCCTTCGCTAAGATGATCATAAACTGGCTAGAACACACTATAATTATGTTGCCTTATTTTTGTCGAGTTAGTAGGAAAATGCACCAGTTGAACTTTTCACTACTGCACCACTACAAAACTACCATTCAGCGGTTATCTCTTTGAAATGCATGATAAATTCGAGAATTTAAAAAAGCCTTGAATAAGGAGAAGAGCGTATTTATTTTTCATTAGTAGCAAAATGAGCTAGATTATGTTTGCAGGAGGATGTCATATGAAATGAATGGAACAATACCGGTATGGCAATAAGTATTATTAACAGTGCTCCGAATAAAGTTATTCGAAATTTTTGTTGTATGTAGTAGCAATATATAGAGTAATTACCAATTATTGCAAAGGCAAAAATATCATGGGCTAGCTTCTCTAACGCCAAACTTATATTTTATGCCATATATAAGTAATCACATTCCCAAAAATGCTCAACATCTACGCCTAGAAAGTAACTAAATTAAGAGAGAGAGAGAGAGATGTTATTTTTGAACGAGTTAAAATTTATATTATGCAACTCTCCAGCTTGGTCTCCCTTCCAACTACGAGATGACTGCCGGGTGTACTGTTAAATAAATGTGTGGCTGAGAGTGAATGTGAGAGAGAGAGCGAGAAAAAAAACTCATATGTGCTTCAATGCAAAGAAGACTTGGTTCAAAAGATAATGAGATTCGATTTGGTTTCGTATGTAAATAGAAGCAGAAGCAGTGAAAGAAAAAAGTCTGAAAGAGAGAAAGAAAGTTACTCGGAAGACATATGATAGTGGGTAACAAGATATGGAAGGTGAAAGTAAAATCGGATTCACATGTAGTCACATAGACACATATAATATATGGATATACATATATATATATAGTTTGATGATGTTAGTTGCAAGTTTGGATAAAAGCGAAGCACAGACAGTCAAATGGGAAACGAGAGAAAGGTGTAGTATAATATATTCAGAGTTTTAAGGGAGGAATAGAAATGAAAGCTATTATTACGGGATCCAATCGCGCAAACACACACTCCCGATGCGTATCGTCACCACCACACATCACCACCATTCAAACACATTTCAGAGACGCAAGTAATTGGATATTCATTCGGACGATATAGTTTCACGATCAACACATAATCCCATTGAAGTAAATGAGAAAAGCTTTCACGTTCCAAGCAAGCGAGAGAAGCGAGCAAAGCGCAAAGCTGAAAGCCAAAGAGAGCTTTATATGTACGTGCACTAAATTTTTTTTTTACTACTACCAACTATTTTTTTGACAAAAGATTTTTTATGAGGAAAGGAAGTGTGTTGTAATGAGATTGAGAGGATACAAGTTATATTTTTTTTCTTGAAGAATATCTCGCAATAGTATAGAATAGGAGTCGTAATTTGTTGTTGCATCATTTATAATAAGACTTGCCATATTATTTAACTCGAAAAAGTTTGTGAAAGGGTGGAGAAATCGTCATCCTTTGTCGATATTTCCAAACGCCGATCATCTCCAATTCGAACATCATACGTTAAGAAATAGTTGCTCGAGAACCAGTTTCACTTTACTAATTAAGGAGAAGTAAACTCTTGAAATTGATATTTGTCGGCGTGTTTCTCAGAACAATTTTAAACTTTCTTTTTTTCATGGATTCTTGTCGTGGGTTCTTGCATCAATTTGTAATGTTATACAAGAAATTGAATGTTGACAGGACTTTTTAAAACTTTTTTTAGAGCATGCTGTCCATAACTGATATTCGGTGTTTACCCAAAAGACTTCTTGCTGTGTATACACATATAGTTATACGTTTATCCATCAACTTTTTAAAATTAAATTAAACTCTAATTTATTGTCAACTATATTCTCCCTCCCTTGCGAGCAACTTTGCTCCGTTGTCACATTCACTTCAATCATGGGAGAGTTGTTTACGTCCTTGGAAAAGGGAAGGGAGAGAGAGAGTGTGAGAGAAAGTGCGACAGCAACAAGAAAAGCGAAAGATGATACATGCCTGTTGAGAGAGAAAATCTGAGCTGGAAGCCATTCCTCAATGTACGACAATGCGCAAGCGTTCTTCTAAGTTAAAAGAGGAACGAGTATTGTTATTTTATAAGCCACTGGAAGCAGATACTTACATTATGTCTATATATTTGATATAGCAACAGAAACGCCGACTTGTGGACTACCTAACTTTTATTTATTTATTTATTTATTTATATTACAGACCTTAATAAGAAGGAAAGTTTAAAACGGAAGAAACTATATAGATAGATGGAGACTGTTGCAGTGAAATTTGGCGGTCGGTACTCTTACAGCAACAATCGTCAGCGTTACATATTCATGATAAATTAAACTTTTAGATAAACATTACTCGATGTACACTCAAGTAATGCGAGAGAGAGAGAGAAAAAACATTATATATACTCATTCCCATGTTTTTCTTTGCTTATTACTGAAAAAGTGGAGTTGTGCAAGAAGTAGTGTGTTTCTCTTTTTTGAACTTAGAACAAGATGAGAGATTTTTTTGCTCAGTGTGAAAAGAGATGAAAGTAAAGAGAAAGCCATACAGAGACGAAAACGCAGTGTGCTACAGTATACATAGAGAAATATAAATATATATATTCCATCGAGTTATGCAATAAAGTTAGAGATGAATACAAAGTACATATATTATCATTTCCTTATGCAAATTGTATCATATTGCCCACTCAATAGTTGACGG
>JAQFZW010002158.1:0-19374 GCA_034687055.1 Heteromurus nitidus
ACCGGGAACGAGCGGGTTTCGGTAAAAAATTTGAGCGAGCGAGCGGACGAGTAGCGAGTCTCAATGATTTTCGCTCGTTGCAACACTCTAATATATTTCCACAGTTTTAAGTATATTTTTTAGCCGAGTGTATCTCCAAGGAGTTAAAAATGTTATTTACTTTCTTCAAATCTAGTTACTACATCTTTCCGATCGCGTTAAGGATTTTTCCAGGTATTTGCTGCAAAAGGAGAGAAAAATAAAAGTATTTTATTTCAAGAGAGTAAAGATAATAAACAGGGTACATGATACTTATCATGTAACACACATCATGTCCCACATATTTTTACTACTTTTCTTTCTCGAGCGAGTAAATAAAAAGCGGATGGAATAAATGAAGCATAAAGAATTGAAGGTGAGAAGGATAAAAGGATATACATTTGACACATCGAGTCAACTCCGTCATAACAGCTTTCTTTTAAAAAAAAATCAAATTACGTTTGTTCAACATATTTCTATTTTTACATAAAGAATGCAAGAGGGCCTCTTGGGAGTGCTCCACACGAAAACAATGACAAATAAAACATTTTTATTTTTGGAAAAGAGACACGCAACTCATAAAAGCGAGACAAACACTGTCTAAATACAAAAAAAAACTACCATTTGACACGACAAACATGTCAATTCACGAGATGAGGTTATGTAAAAAAACAATGGCAAACGACAAGTCCTTCCTGTGACAAGTAGAAACTGCTAAAGGACAAGTTGGAGCGTGACTCTAGCTCCAAAAAGATATTCCAACTTTTCAATTTGAAATTCTCATCTTTGAATTCATTCTGGGAAAATGGACAAGAAAGCAAAATAGGAAAGATGCCGGAAGACATTTATAAGTTTAGAAATAAATTTATATTTTCCTTGTGTCACACTCCACTCCACTTTATCGACACCGATGATCATTAGGGAAATCAGGAAAGACAAAAGCGGCTACAGCGACACGTCGATGAGGAGGAAAAGGAAAAGCAGCGTAGATTCATGACCCATCTCCATAGAAAAACAAAAGTGGTTATTCGTGATGTGTGCTGTAGTGTTTCTGTGATGATGAAGCTCACGAATCCGAATCAATGATTTTTATCTAATGATTTCCTCTGAGAGAACTTCAAAAACATAAATGAAACAACGTGAATTATTCAAATGAAAAGACGGATTTGCATTTGCCGCTAAACATTAATCTCCTTCACCATATATAGTGCTCAATAAATTTGCCTAATTAAGTAGCTACACAATATGTGGACATGTGTTCTGTCTAAATACAATAGACTTTTAAAACGATTATTGAGAAGGTGTATTTAGGCACCGAGTTTAATCCGTAAAAAGTCTCCATAAAACATAGATATTTGCTCCTGCTCTCATCATCTTTCCATTTTCCCTGTGTAAAACATTATTGAGCACTATTCCAGCTCGTATCCACCCACATGATTATTATTCCTGGCTTTCCGTGCAAGCATAAAATATTCATGGGCTTTCAAGGATTCGTTTCTCTCAGACGCAACATACTTATATTCAGCTCCGGAGGCTGAAAATAAACTGAATTGAAACGGATATACGGAAAAGTGCAGTTGCCGGAAATAAATAATTTCCACATTCAACATTTTCAATTTGAATATAAAAAAGTGCATTTGAAATTGGATACAATTCTGGACAGACGGACAAATGGAGAAATGGTTATGTTGCACCTGATGAAAAAGACAACAGCAGCTTGCAATGCAAAGTACACATATCTCCGCCACCCCCTCTCTCCCCCCTTTTTTCTAGAAAAGCAAGTTTATTTTTTGAAGAGGCTTGAGGATCGTGACGATGACGTTGTTGATGCCGGATGTAGAATATGCGTTAAAGGATCAGGCACACAAAAAACAGCCTATCTCGAAGTAGATAGATGCTTGAAAAAAGAAGAATACACAATGATCCATCTGATAGACACTTGCTACACAAAAAAATTCAGAGAAAAAGGATGTGGATAAATATGTTCCTTTCTTTCTATATTTTGTCTTCTCTTTCTCCTGTCTCCAGTGGCTATGTATGCATGCATGAATAACAAAGAGGAAGACGGGATGGATGACTGGATTGTGAATATGTTTGTGTGTGAACAAGTGCAATCTTCTCTCTCTTTTTTGTCTTTAGCTTCTCTCATCGCGACATCGGCATCCAAACCATTTCTCCAGTCTTTTCGGGGGAAACGAGAAGGGGAAAGACAAAAGAAAATGTTGCTGGTGGCAAAATGGGGAAAAAGTGTGCAGTTTATTCAAGCCTTTCTTCTCCAGCGCTTGACTAGGATAAAAATGAGTGTTAATCCAGAAGGATAAAAGGGAAGGAAAGTGCATTCGAGCTCGGTTAATTTAACGCTATATCCTCTCTCTCATTCTCTCTACGACATACTTACATTGGCTTACTTACCTTTATAATACATTTCCCTGTGCATGGATGCTTTGCAATGGGCGCTCTGCAAAAAAACACACGAAGAAAAAAAATGTTATGGTTATATTAGATAATTTTTGCATGGAAAAGAAAGTCATTTTTTCGGTCAAGGTCAACCGTCAGCTTTTTAGTGAAATCAAAAAGGGATTTTAAGTAGATGCATATATAACCCGCTCGCAATTCATCTCATGTCGAAATTGGATTAGTGTCATTTTAGCCTCAAAACCACATTGTTCCAGTTCAGAGCTCACTTTCACTCAATCAGCAAAAGGCAGACAAGAGCAAAAGGGGAAGTGGATTGTTTTGTTTTGAAGGAAGACGAACAAGTATTCTAACAAAATTCTCGTCCCCTTTTCATAGTTTTTCCTTTTCCCCAAAATTACCCCGCTCCCGGCTCTCTCCTCCTCCTCACCTGCACACATTCCCACAAACCACCCGAGAAAATAGACTTTTTATATTCATTTTTGCCAAAGGGGGCAAGGGAAGGTGACAATTCTCCCAGAATTTGCGGCCAATATGCATAAAAAAGAAGAGAGAACGAATGGGGAAATGGTGAAATGTGTCGTTTTCCTCTCGACTTGACAGAGTGATCCGTAATGGAATAAAATAGCAGAAGGGTTTCATTCTCTCGAAGGTAATTCTCTCTTCCGTTATGCTCCCGTTATTACCAAGTCCACATGTGCCACTCTCGTTCTAAAATTGTGCAAGACCTTTTTACGGATAAAATGTGGCGGTGGTGTGGTGACGTGATGAGACAAAAAAGCTGAATGGGTCGATGGGAGCTTCACGTAGGTTTTTCTTTTTTCTTTCAAGGACAATAAAACTCGTGCTGCCTGCGTACAATCTAAAATAGATTAGAGGTCAACTAAGGAAGACAATTGAAGAGAAAAATGTGCATCTACACTTTTCTTTTTTTATCTTTAGCTTCTTCTTTGGGAGGAGGTTTAATTAACTAGCTTAGCTTAAAGGAATGGAGGAGACACATGCGAGTGCTCACTGCTTTCCTCTCCTCTCGCCAATTTATAGTTAAAGGGAAAAATTAGCATTTTGCTCTTGGCCATAAGAATACGGGAGAGTTGAAGTTGGCTGCGTAAAAAAACGTCATGTGTATGTGTTGTTGGATTTGGATTGTTGATGCAGTTCAGTTGAAGCTCAGCAGTTTTATTTTGTTACAGAGGAGAGACGGTGAAGGGGAAACGGGACGTGAGCACGATTGTGTAAATGATGATGCATCCTCAATGCGGAAGTTGAACAATATAACGCTTTTCTCTATCTTTTCCTTCGAAAAAAAGAAGAAGAAGAAGAATATATATATTTTTGCTTTCTCTGCTTTTCTCGTGTCATTGCAGTTGAAGTTCTTTTTTCGGACTGATTGTGATGGTTGAGCTAGTCAGGCCAGGCCACGTAACATTAGCTTCTCTCTCTCTCTCTCTCTCTCTCTCTCTGTTAGAAGAATGAAGAACATCCCGTCACGTTACGTTTCCGCGTCTCGCTCACATTCACACAAAATACCGGAACAAGAGGAGAAAGACTCAAGTGGAAAAAGGTAATATCATTAGCGACGGAGAGAGAGAGAGAAAGAGAAAAAAGTAAACGTAAAAACGTATTTCTCTTTTCCGCTTTCCCTTATTTTAGTGAGCAGAGAGTGGACAAATTTATTTCCTCATCTGCGACAAGGAAAAGGGGGAAATGTCGTAAGTTTAATGGTAATTGTAATACTTTTCGACAAATGTCATTGCCTTTTTCCGTGTCTTTGGGAAAGGAGAGAGAGAGAGAGAAAGAGGAAATGTATTGCGTTCGATACTCTGCAAGAGACAGAGGGAGAGGGAGAGCATCAAAATCCTTAACTGGATACAAGCTTTTTACTAATGTGAGCAGGACACACACACTCACTAAAAATTAGAGGAAGAGTTAAACGACCCTTTTTCCAGATGATGCTTTCCTGATGTCTGTCTTTTGGGGAGGATGAGCACAACTGGAATGGAACTGGACGACGAAGACGGTGGGCAGGTGAGCGTGAAAGAAAGTTGAAAGTTAAGCTAAAAAATTGTAATAATGAATTTAGCCTTGAGTTTGAAGAAGTTGCGAAGCTATCTGTGAAGATGCGAACATAGTCCCGGTGGACAATATGTCTGTCTTCATTTTGAATCTATTTCGGCATTTTTCTCCAGAAGAGGAGACAGAGCTAAAGTCACAAGATGACATGGACTCCGATCCAAGATCCGAGAAAAAATAACGAATTTGTTTGGATAAACGTTGGAATCCTCACTGTCCTCCAGCTACTTCACACTTACAATGAGCATAAAGCTTTTCCGCCTGTTTTTCGCTGGAAGTGAATGAAAAATGGGAAAGAGGATGGAGACGAATGTTTGGGATATTGTAAATAGGAACAAGTCAGTTTCCTCTTTCCTTTTTTTCTTCAGGATCAAAGATCACTTTGTCTTGTCATGTCACTCCAGCCATCTCGCTCTGTCCATTTCACTTTAAATCTCTCAGACTAGACTGGCCAGACGAGACCAGCCATCTGTCCTCTGGACTGTCGCTTGGATGACAACTTCTGGAGAGAAAAAATGCACATTTGAGCTGGCTACTCATTCATTCATGCACAACATATTTCACCTGAGGGGAAAATAGGTAAATCCGACGTGGGGAAAATATCAAGTGAAAAGGGAAAGAAGATGAAGAAGAATGAGAAAAGTACGTTCACCTTTTCCCCCGTGAGAAAAACCATGAAAATATCAATGAAAAAGAAGTTTTTTTCGTGGAAAAGAGAGATACATTTCCAGAATTTGGATGTGAAGATAATAAGGACATTTTTGATGATGATTTTACGCGACCGCGACACTGTAACACGTATTATACAAAGACACATTCAATTCGTCATCTTGCCAGATTTTTATGCGGTTAAGTGGTTCTCTCCCTCGGCAACCATATTCACACAATAATTCTCTCGGAATAAATACATTTCCATGGAAACCATGAGAACGGAGAGGATGCTCGTCTCTATTAGTATTGGCATCGTATCAAAGCTTTCTTTCTCTTTCATGAAATGATGAGCGAAACGACACGGGAAAATACACCTTCACCACCTTCACCACAATCATTTACTCTTGAAAAAATAATACTCAAGTTCTGAAAAAATGGAGGTGATTTGTTTTTGAAATGGGATCGGTTATATTAATTCCACTCATTTGTTCCGCTTCGTGCGTCATCTCCTCCAGCAAATCCATTATGTCTTTATATATCTTCATACATTCGCTATACCCTCGTGTTATTTTTGAACATGTGAACATCTTCAATTTGTCACAAATTTGACAAAAGCATCATCATCCTGAAAAAGGATAATGACAAAATTTTCTTGAAAAAAAAATTTCTGTAAGGACGTACATATTCCATATATTTCTCTCTCCAAGAACACCATTCTTCACAAACAATTTTTCAAAGCGACCACACAATTTTTTTTCTATTTCGAAAGCGATCTTTGGCATGTGTGCATTTCAGTTAAACTTTCAGGAAAAGGTGTACTTTTCTTCCGCTAAAAAAGATCATTTCTCATTCTTCCCTTTTCTGACGGGATGATGGTGCGCTACTCTGATACTCATTCAGAAAAAACCACTCTTCTTTTCACAGAAGAAAAAAATCCACTCGGTAACAAGAAGATGTGTTTGATGACGAACCTCCCCCCAAAAAAAGAAGAAACCATTCTCCAACCCATGTGGAAATTCTCCACCTCCTCCACCCACCCACAAAATGACGCCAATTTTTAAAATGAAAGGGAAGAGTGTTGAGATATTTCTAAAGTTAGAAGACATGCGAGAAGATGTGTTAATTATCCTTTCTGTCACCTACTCCCATCTCCCATTTATTCTTTTTTTCTACAAACATTTTTTTCTCTACCCCAAACAACAATTTCCAACACCAACTTTCCAATGGATAATCCTGATCAGTTGTCACTCACAAAGAAATACTATCCGAAACAAAACAAAAAAAAAGTTTGTGAAAGTAGTTGCAGAACTGTTATTGAACATGCGAGAAAGGAAAGTCTAAAGATAAAGACAAGAGAACATAGTTTCCCTTTCGAACAACCGAGGACAATCCAAAGATAACAAAAGGAGTCAGCATCAAATCTACTTTCTTTTGTCATTGGCCAACTTTTTGTAAACTGACAAAAGGGCATTTGTTCCAGATGGGTAGATAGTGAGATGGATGAGTTGATCTGAAACTTTTGTTTTTTACTCAACAAGATCTGTGTCGCAATAAAAACAGGACGAAGTAGTGAAGTGACTAAGTTTATGTATAAAAAAGATGGAGCGAATTTGAGGTGACTGCTGAAAGACAGGTGATTATCATTGTTCACATTGTAAACGTGTGGGTGGCTAGTATACAAGACCAGATGACGGATTATTATGAGCTTGAACTGGTGACAATAATGGTTTCTCTTCAAGACAAAGGCGGACTGAAACAAAAAACTTTTTTAATAGAAAAAAAGCAAAGTGTAAAAGAGGGATGAAAGCACCTTTTCAAAGTCAATGTTGGTACGGACCACCCGATGGTGGAGGGGCTGAGGTGGACGAAAATTGCTTCCAAGAGGGGCTTTCTGATACTCCTTGTCCTCATTCCCCTCCTCGATCCTCATCAACTTGCGCAAGTAGAAGAGCTGCTGCTTCGTGATGTAGATAGGCTTGTTGAGAACGACCCAGGTCACGGTCTCATGGCACGCGGGCATTGTCGTCGACCCCTCGTACGTCATGTAGTGCTCCGTATTTGGCAACAGAGCTTGCAGCGATAGTCGTTGAACCTGAGCGCTTTGACCTTCACAAAAGAAAAAGAAGAAATATACTTATATTTTTATAGTTTGAATTTAAAATCAAAATCTGCCTTGGATTTGGAGAAAAACTCACCGCTAAACGTAATTTTACTTAGTTGATCAGTCAGTAACCGCAGTTCCGGGTTGGACAAGTCGCCAACCTGTTCAGAGCGAGAAGAAAAGGAGAACATTATATAAAACATATTTATAAAAGTTAAACAATCAATTTATCCTTGTTAGTCATATATTAGTTTGTGGAAAATGCAAATTGTCCAAATTTATCGCTTCCTACTTGTATAAACAACACACGCTCTCATAACTTCCTTCTTTCTCTTCCACAAAACTCCACTCAACAAAGGGAGCACAACACATGCACACACACACACCTTCTTCTTCTTTTCGAGCATGACATTTTCGTGCAACAATTACTCGCCGTGATTAATGTACTCTCTCGCTGGAAAGCGAACACACACACAAATCTCTGAAGCACACACGAAATCCCCAGCTGAAGCACACGCAAATGTATTCAATACCATTCATACTCGCCAATTAACATTGAAAACGAGAAGGGTTGAGGGTGTATCATAATAATTTATTCTCTCCATTCAAACGGAAAGTCAACAAACAAAATCCATCGAACGTGCTTAAATGTGCTCAAAATACATAAATGTGCACACACATGGTCAAGTCCGTCGCTGTCACTCCCGTCGTCCAACTCGAATTATGACGACGAGACCACTCTTTTAATGTTTTATGCGTGAATGGGGAAAGTGGGTGGAAAAGCACACGCATGATATTTATTCTCAGAATTTATATTGGTTCTATTTTTTTGAAGGGGAAATGCAAACATGGGAAAAGTATTTTTGTCACAACAACACCAAACACACCACCACCACCACCGCAAATGCAAGTACGCCGAGTTTATTATTGCACTCGAATAATTTGGACACAATTTACAAGCGGTTATCACGGCAGCAGCCCTACTTATTCACTTTTTTGGTGGGCTTTGTGTATTTAATGAATAATTGCTTGGAGAAAAGAATGAGTATGAGTATCCCATTTGTTATTCTTACGAGGTAAAAACCTTGCTCTGGCCTGGTCTGGTCTGGTGTGGCTGCTAATGTGCATAATTTGTGAATCAAATTACGGTAAACGAGATTAATTGCCTTCTCCAGAGAAATTGTAATAACTCTTGTGTTGTTCCTAAGTGACCTACTAAAATAAAACTTGGTGGAGTGGACTGGACTGGACTGGAGAATAGGCATTTGCAAAAAAAAACCTACAATCTTAATGCAAAAATGCTAAATTTAAAGTAGAAATATATGTCTGCAATACAGTTAAAATGTGTACAAACAAAGCTTTCTCCCTGACGTGTACAGCGTCATCATATCAGCGCAAAAGTATAAACTGTTTCCGTTTGATCTTCTCGAGCGGATTCAGAATGAGTACAGATTCACGTTTACCTTTTCATTTATTTCATTAATGAAGTGCTCGTTTCAATTTCAATGGACAGAATGAAGCTCTCTCACAATTTAGGCAGCCAATTATTATAATGCTCACGCTTCCCTTCGCCTCTGTTTACATTGCATTATCGACGTGAGCACAACTTGCTCAACTGCACCAGCAACCAAATACCAGGTAGTCCGCAATTCCTCTCACCATCATCATCATCATCATCGTCCTTATTATCATCTTGCTTCATCTCATAATTTCCAGACTATAACCATCAGTCATCATAAGCTTCCACAGGAAAAAAATATGTTTGTTTTTCTTCTCCGCAATAAAAATAAATGTTACATAAGCTCGCCAACATTCATGAGATTTTCATAACTCATTATTACATGTAAAGGGGCAATTGTCACCTCGTAAAAAAGGGGTAATTGAGCTGTCGTAAAAAATCATTTCATGTTTCCCCCCACTCGAGTACATGTTCCACTGGAGAGAATATCTACACAAGATTATCCAAGAGCGACAAAAGTTTCATTTTATTCTTACGCTTTGTAGAAATTCAAATGAAAGGAAAAATTTTAAATAAAAAATGCAAGCCAAAGCGAAGAGCACTCCTCTTCATTCTTACTATCATCGCTTTTATGATGAAGACAACAGTCGACGATGATGATTTGTCTCAGAAGGAAAAGGAAAACAAAACAAAACAAAACACTGGAGTAAGCCGCAGTCTTTTTATACATTTTTTTGTATCAAGTCTCATCCGCCGCATCCCGTTTCCCGTAACGTGCGTAATGAGAAAAGTCAAGGAATGCGGAAGGAAGAGAGAGAGAGAGAGAGCGAAGAAATTTCCCAGGAGAAAATGTACTTTTTTCTCAGGAACCAGTTTCCCCCTTCTTCCGCTACACTTTCTCTTTAAGATGTATGTATATAGAGAGAGAAGATGTCTGGAGTTTATATTCGGAGAGATGAAGGGAAAAAATCCAGGAAAAAAGAGAATGTTTCTTTTTTCCTTGGATATTTTTTGTGTACAGAAAGTGTTCCTGGAAGGTTTCCCTTTCCTCCTGTTTACTGGCTCCGAGAGAGAGAGAGAATGAAGTCTGGTCTGGTTCTGGTTCTGGTGCTGGTCTGTTTGATGAATAGCATGAAACATGTGTTTAACTAGGAGCGTCGTAAATCAATTACGGAGAGGACAGTTTTTACTTCTTTCTTTCTCCAGTCTGCATATATCCTCCGTACAAAAAACCCGAGACATGTGGTTCATTTTAACTAACAAAACTCTTCTCCAAAAAAACTCAATTCCTGCTTACACGAAACGAAACACACACACACTTCTTTCTGCACACCTTCTCTCGTCACGAGGACGTGTATTAATGTCAACCAGGTAAAAATGAGAGAGAAAAAACGTCGAGTTTTCGGGGAGAAAAGAACGGTAAATATTTGTAAGCTGAGACGAGACGGTGGATGTGGTGCGGTGGTGGTTGGTGGGGCGAAGGAAACATGACGAGGGAAAAGAGGAAATGCGACACGAGTTTCTCTCGCGAGGTTGATGAAAGATGTGGATTTATCTGAGAAAATGTATGCTGCTTGTATATAGCCACACATAAACCATATCAAAATACATAAAAAACATTTAGTAAAAATATTATTCAAGAAAGTTATACACATTTCCGGATAAAGATTTCCGTAGAAAAAAACTAACATTTTCCCCCGGTTTCAATGTAAAATGAAAATGTCAACGTTTTTTTGTCTTGGGCTAATTTCTTTTTTGAGAATGGAAAACATAAATGTTGATGCTCATTTTATTCAAAATCCAAACCAAACCACAAAACCAGACTAGCGAAGAGATATGAGCATAAATCAAGGGTGGTTTATTTGCCTTCTTGTCGACGCAACTTTTATCCTTCGCGAGAAGAAATGAGATTTTATTCTTGTTTTTTATCAAGCAAATAAGACTACAAATTGTAATGTAAATCCAATTTACATTATCGCATTTTGTTTTTGCGTCGTCTTGCATGTATTCCTGTTGTCGTCGTTACTTATTTCCTCAGCGAAATTCACTTTTATTCGATTGAGCAAAGTAAGTCTGAGAGAAAGCGTTCTGCATCTTCTCCTCTCTTTATTTGTCGTGACAACAAAACAAAGTACATTTGCGAACAGGGATTTTATATTATTTGCGTCTATTTAAGAAAGAGATTTGACTTTTATTTGATTTTCCGAGAATTTGCGGAGCTTTACCAGATGTTCTTTAGTACTAATCTCGAATTGTCTTTGAAACGAGAATTGTCAACTGGAAATAGAAATATAAAAAAAGTAAAAAATAATTTGAAGCTCACCTGAAGTAATACAGAGATAGCAACAATGCCATGAGAGCGGTAGACGGCTTCCGAGAAGTTGCTGTAGAGTTGCGAGTTGAAGCCGAACATTTGGAGCTGAAAAGAGAAAACCCACTTTTTAATCCACATATTTCACCAGTGCTCATTTCAAATAGTTCACTTTATCCATACCACAAATGTAAAAGTATAAAAATAAATAATTTTTTTTACAAAGCACACATCAAGAGCACTTGACACCTACTGCCCGAAACGAAACGAAACCAGATCAACACGATTTTTTGAGACGGCTCGGCGTCATCAGGTGAAGCTAAAGCCCACCATGACATGATTATGACAAGGGAAAAGTGATTGATCACTACTTTCTCTCCCTTTCTCCAACAACATAAAAGTCAATGTTGACAAGTTATTACGACAAGAATGCCATGTCAGATTTAAACTTTACACAAACTGAGTGACGTAGGGGGATCCTTCATACAAATATCAAAGGAAACTACTTCAAGCAACTCAACTATAACCTGACAAGGTAGACCCCTGTTCAGAGTAGACCAGCAGGTCACAAAAAAAGGAAATAGAAGGGAACTTGTTTTTATGTATTATTCTCCTCATTACATTTTACTAATCATAATCATCAAAATAAGTAAGTCTGAGATATATGCTATTTCCCCTTTTCCCCGAATCCATTTTTATCATCAATCAATCTCAGTCTCTTTGTAATTACTCTTGCATAAGAAAGATGACAGCTGAGCTCAACCTTCCTCTCGCTGGCATCTGGCATTATTTAATTCTGTTTTTGTTCACAAAGAAATAAGAATAGAATATAGGGAGCTGCTATGCAAGAGTGCAATTACTGCTTGTGTCAACACAAAGAAAAAAATGTATATTTTGTGCTCGGATTTGTATTTGGAAGTAGTAACATATAATATTAAGTAAGTACACATATTTCTCCAGTTGTGCCGGAAATATTTGCTTATTATCGAATTCCCGGTTTTTGCTCTCAGCCTTCCAGAAAAACCTCCTTTTGTTACATGGAGAAAACAGGGGGGGAATAAAGGTGAGCGTTGAGTCATTAGAGACCTTTCTGTCAAAACCCCCATCATGCAAAAAGGAAGTGCACATTTATAAGGGAAAGCTGGCAGGAGGCCATCTAGAACACGTAATATAGGCCAGGGTTTTTGGTTCTCAAATGAAAGTGAAAGTTGTTTGGAATGTATATGAGCACACGCATAAATGGGAAATTGGCCAGTGTTGTTAGCCCAGAAGCAGCTGACTGGCCTGGACTTGACTGACATATGACCCGAGTCCTGTGTCCAGAGCAAAAAAAAAAGTGTTTATCTCCAGACTTTTTGTTGTATCGTCGACACACAAAAAATGTGTATTGTATTGTCTACTTTCATCAGAACCTCTGGCAGTAAATAAAGAAAGGAAGAGGGGAACATGGAACATTGAGTAAGAAAAGCTTGGAGTTTTTTTTCCAGAGTGTTGGCTAAACTCACTTTCTTTTTGTTCTAAAGCATAAAAAATAGGAGAGAGAGAAGAGAGGGGGTGAGCTGTAAGCTACATAAAAAGGCTAATCAGTCACCTTGTCATTTTGGTCACTTGTGTGACAATACTCGGAACACTACACAACTACAAGCCTCAAGCACCATCACCATTCCACTCAAGAAACACTCAAGAAGAGAAGTGTGTCTTTTTTTTATAAAAAATAGTGAACTTTAGGGTTGGTTACAGCGGAGCATACACACTTTTGTCAATTGAGCCAAGTTTCTTCTTCTTGAGACACAAATAGCTTCCCAAAATGAATGAGAGTTGTGGGGAATGCAAGTAAGTTGCAACAAATTGCCGCTCTGGAGCGGAGCTAAAGAGTCAAGAGTGCATGCGGAAGAAGGCTACAAGTTTGATATAGCCAAAAATTCTTCATTCTAGTCGGCCTTGGGAAATGTATGTGAGAGCTAAGCAACAAAACAAATCTATCTTCCTTCAGAAATATCATCAGCGTCCTCATCGAATCCATACGGCGAAGGTGAGGGTTGATGATGAAAGATTCTTGGGGAAATGGTGCACATGCCAAAAAAAATTGTAATCTGTTACGAAACGAGGTCATTATTTCACCTTTTCCCTTTTGAGTCTTTGAGTTGAAAGAAAGAGGGGGAAAATTGCTTATTTTTGCCATTGCATTCAGCTGCACCACCAAAACATCACTCAAGATACGGCTTTATCGCTAAATCTCTTCCTTTTTTCTCTCCCCCAAAAAAATCAGATCGTTTCTAGTCGGAGCACAAACAAAACTGGTTGTAGTACAAAAGACAAACATGCCATAATCTGGAATGACAACAAGAGTATAGGATTTTCTTTTGCAAAAAAAGGAAGGGCATTCACGGGGTCCGGAAAAGAGAGTGCGAGCACAAGTGTGAAAATGTGTGAGAGCATAGATTGATTGTGAGAATGGAACCGGAGAGTCCAGGAAGGAAGTTGTGAGAGAAGGAGAGAGAGAGAGATATTCTACTTTTCCTTCCAAAAATAGCCGATCCTTGTCAGAAAGAGAATACTCTCTATTTTTTTGACTCGGGTGTGGAGGTGGTATTGAGTGATGAAACTCGGATTTTGTGATGCATCTTAGCTTCTTCCACTGACGATGAGAGAAAGCAGTCTTAGGAAAAGGGAAAGGATGGGAAAGGGGGATCAGATCAGAGATATGGAAAGAGCAAATGGATTGTGTGATGTGTTCTTGTAATACTTCCGTTCCACCAGTTTCCTTTTACAAAATAGCCGTTTCATTTCTCTCATTTTCTGGTATGGATTTCTCAGAAAAGCGGAGAAAAGAGGTGTTTTGAGTGTTATATATTTTATTTTTATATTTTTTTGGTTTGTAACCTCAGCCGGAAACGCGTATCCGTCTACAGTATGCTCGGAGCCGGCCTCGTCCCTCATCCCGTAGTGGATATGGATCTCGTGAAACTGGTAGCGGTAGGAGAGGGGACCACCTGTGATGTTCACCAGAGTTTTCGGCTGCGAAGAGCCCGAGCCTGGCACACCTCCATTAGAGCTTCCCATCCCGCCGCCACCTCCACCTCCACCACCTCCCCCAAGGAACGAGTCTGAGCTACCGATACCACCTCCACGACCAAGTCCACCCAGAGTGGACTCGGTGTCCCCTCCAGGACCTCCGGTCTCCTCGTCCCAGTTGCCAGTGTAGAATATCACACTGTGCCCGGTATTCGTCATTATCCCGTTCACCTGCGAACAATATCCACACACAAAAAAAACAAGTATAAAACTAACAAACATCGTCTCTATGCTCTTGTATCAATTCTCCAAAAGAAAGA
Organism: Heteromurus nitidus; assembly: GCA_034687055.1. Classification (NCBI taxonomy): domain Eukaryota; kingdom Metazoa; phylum Arthropoda; class Collembola; order Entomobryomorpha; family Entomobryidae; genus Heteromurus; species Heteromurus nitidus. Next base: position 14,364 of record JAQFZW010002158.1, read on the forward strand.
ATATATAAAAAACTTTCTTGTGTCAATATCAAACACAATGCACCAAATCCTCTCTCAACTTCAATCAATCTTTTCTTCCCTTCCATTAGCTCCTTTTCCTTTTCGTTGCTGCTGCTGAAGAAGGAAGGAGTGCGGAGAGAAGAGAAATCATCAACCTAATAATATACATATTGCACTCCGCTCTTATTTTCCCTACCAAAAATAATGTAATGGGTTTAATGTCAGCAGGCCATTAGTCTCCTCCACCTTTTCCACCTTCCCCCAACAAAACATTATTGCCTTTCTCCACTCCTCGCAACATTTACTCTTTTTTATTTACTCTTTTCCACAGAGCTCCATAACCTCTTCGATGGAGGCATATATTTAGTCTTCTTTTTCCATATTGCTCTCTTGACAAAAAAAAACATAATAAGTATGAAGCTCTTCTACTTCCACACTTCCATCACAATATTACATAAGTATTGTTTGCAACTTTTTCTTCTCGATATTTTGCTACATATTTTTTACGGTTATGATGACATGAGTCTTGTTAGTTCCGAGAACAGATATATACCTCTCACGCAACCATTTGAGTTGTTGGGAGAGAAGAGTGCTCATTGCCCCATTCATAATTCAGATAGTGCAATGCACTCCACTCCACTCTGCATTACGACAATACTCATATTCCTTTTCTATTTTTTACTCTCGGACTCTCGGATTGAAGATTTGAAGCTACTCCACCCTTTCACCTTAATCAACATACGCCGAAAAAATACTAGAATCATTGCGTACGAGAGCTCATCCCTCTCTCGCTCTCTAATCCTATCATCATTCCAGAAAAAGAGTGGCATTAAGAAAGGGGAAAGTGGATGAAAACTAATCTGACAGCGAGAGAGAGAGAGAATCTTAGTTTGGCACGCGACCGACAAAAAAATAGTATCACTCTAGTGGAGAATAAACATATATAAATACATGAAATGTTTATTATTGTGAATTTGATTTGGATAAAGGTGATAATACTTACCCTGTCTTTGTCAATGTGAATTGGCCTGAGATTGGGGTCAAAAAGGAGTTTACTAGGTTCCAAGTTTATAGGGGATTGTCTATGACCTTTGTGGCATAGACTCCAGTCAGGGTTTATAAGTCCCCAGAATGCTGGACCTGTGGAGAGAGAACGAGAGAGAAATATTCATTAAAAATGTAATTTTTTTATTAAAAAACAGAGAGTAAATAATGCAGTTTTCCCTTTCATTTTGAAATGAAGGTGCAGTAGTGTGGTGTGGTGATGCATCAAAATCAAAGAGTAGAAAAATTCAATGCTCATTCCGATGCGGCTACCCTAATTTCTGGAATTGTGTGGAGACTGTGGCAAGTGGCACGTTGTGTGTGTGGGGCATAGAATGAATGAATGTTTTCTTCCCGTAAATCACATCCTCAACATTTTTTTCTCCCTTCGCCGAAGGAACTCTGAAGCAACAACCGTGTTAACATGTAATAAAACGGGAGAAACAACTCATATCTTTTGAGAGAGAGAGAGAGAGAGAGAAAAAAAGCGAAATGCGATGAGACTATTGGATTAGGTCAGAGTGGAGAAAATGAGGGTGAAAATATCTATAAAAAACTCTGTTCCAACGATTTTTCCTATTGTCATTTTTTTGGTGAAGAATAGAATAGAATCTACGCCGAATAAGAAGTGGAAATCTTGAGAGAGAGAGAGAGAGGAGCCTGCGAAAACAAACTTTTTTTCATGTTTTTTTATCCAAGGGAAAAAGTAGCGGGCGAGAAGGAAGGAATAAGTCAACGGAGCAAAGAAAGACATTTTCTTTTTCTTCCCTTGTTCATCTCTTTATTAGCAAGATTCATACTTAAAACAAGTCTGGAGAAGGGAGAGAGAGAGAGAGGAAGGGTAGTTATGTATGGATGGATGATAGGACAGGAGGAGAAAAGAGCTATTTTCTGGAATGCGTCCCCAAAGTGTAGTAAATTTAGCTGGAGAGTAAAAAAAGAAGGGAAAAAGTCCTTCTCGTTGTCGTCCTCGTCGTCTTCACGTCTTTCTTTTCTCTCCTTTTTCCAGAGAAGCTTGAAATGGAGAGAGAAAGGAAGACGAAGAGGAAGAAGAAGAAGAATCCAAGGAAGTAAGTAATAGGGTGATAGTCCTTTGTTGAAAACTATGCTTTACTTTTACATTGTAAAATATATAGAAGAAGAAGAGAAGAGAAGAAAAAATTTTTATCGTGTGGAAAAGTTACCGTTTTCTTAAATAATGGCCGGTCTTGAAACATAACTTTTCTCTCTTTAAACTAAAAAGTTTTAAATTTTGATATGGTTTCTATTCGAGGAAATACGGTATTATGTGCTTCGATGTAGGATGAGGAGGAGGAGGGCATGCCATTAATGTAGTTTTACTTGTATCTTTTTGTACGACAAGACAACGACGACGACGACGACAAAACACAGGAAATTTCCTGTATCTTCGTCTTCTTTCTTCAAGAAAATGTAGAAACACGGACGGAGGAAAAAATGGAGAGTTAGATTCCAACTTGTATTATCGTCGAGAATTATCTCTCAAGAATAGGTGGAACTCATACCAAACGAATTTTTTCTTCTTCTTTCTCCATGGAAAAAAATGTAGGAAAAGGAAGCCAAGTTAAGCAGAAAATGAGGACGAAACGAATCATAATCACACACAAGTCCAACTCTCTCGACTCGCACTCTGAAGCATACATCTGCAAACAAAGTGTGGAAAAACAAACAATGCGAAAGGACATATATTCCGTGCACACTCCATTCATATCACGGATATGATGATTACTTCTACCATCCTTCTTTTTTTTGCAAAAAAAATAACTTTTAAAAATGAAATAAAAAGTAAACTACTCATCCCTCATTCTATTGCAGCGTAAAGTTACTGCTCCCTGAACAACAATTTTATTATTTATATTTTTTGCAGAAAAAAGGAAAATGTGAGCTGAGAAAAATAAAAATTAGAAAAGAAGACAATTTTTCTCTCCATTTATTTCCAGAATGTAAGATAAAATGATCCGATTAAAGAAGAAAAAGAAGGATTCGCCATCTGATAAAAATATGAATTTTGAATAATTTTTTTACAACTTTGTTATTAGCCATTTTCGTCATTTATCGGCCGATTTTCCATAATAAAAAATGTAGTGACTCGCACATTTTTTTTAAAGAGAACGAGGCAAAATAAGGACAACAAATGTATATATCTTATGACACGTATTCCACTTTTTTGTGTCGTTAGCTTGAGCTTTTTTTACTCTGTGGTTATATATATCGGGTCGTGTTTTGGATCCACGTATAGTTTTTTTTCGCGTAGTTTTAAAGCAGTCCACGTCCACGTCTCACTGCATGGGGAACGTGGTGTGCATTCTTAATCACTCCTTTGCTTCACTTTCTCCCTCCCGCACTCTCTCCCTCCCAATTTTCCCATCACACATTCAACATTGTGATCATGACTGCTAACTTTCCCTTTCTATTTTTTTGCTGCAACTCCCAAGTTTACCCGATTTTCCCTTGTTTTTTTCCTCCTCTTCTCTCTTTCTTGCTGCTGCAGTGGACGTGGAAGTGGATGAAGCTAAACTCTAAATGTGTGTGTGTGGATTGGATGAAGATTGGAGAAAACTGCTGGAGATAACGGAGTTTAACTTTTGGGTTTAAAAGAATGAAGATTTGGTTTGACTTACCCGAAATACCATCGTATGTCCACCAGTCCTCCCAAATTACAGCTATTGAACCTGAAAGAGAAAAGGAAAAAGAAGGAAAATGTATTTTAAAGCTTGAATTTATATTTTCCCAGTTTTGTTTACTTTTTCTGTTAAAGATATATAATTTTACAAGAGTGCAGGGATCACTGCACCGGAAATAATGTTATTATAAAGTTGCGTTTTATGCTCGTGACGCTTGGTGAAAATGACAAATTTCCCCAACTTTCTGATGACACTTGCACAAAATGAAAATCATGTGAAAATGTTTGGATTTATGATAAAATGTGGTGGAAAAGGTGAGTGAAGAGAGAGGGCGAAGAAGAAGAATGAGGATGACATGGATTGGATTTTGGATGTGCTCTCTTCTCATCGCTGCAGAGAATCTTTTGAGTAAACGAACCAAGCGTCCCCCTCTTTGTCAACTAATCAATCAGTACACATGTGCAGGATAAGCTGGGAATCTCCTCTCTCCTCATTCTCGTCATCATCATCAAGAATAGACGATTGGAGGAGACAAGCTGGAAAAAAACTTGTTCTCCAGAGGAAAAAAAGAGTTTACTCAAAATGTTGTTCCACGTGAGCGGTTCTCATTTCAAAGCTCATTTATTTATTTAAGCAGCTCAGGGACAGAGAGAGAGAGAGAGAGAGAGGAGAGAGAGAGAGATGGTGAACTTGGCGTAAGTTCATTTGAGGTGCATTCAATAAACCGTGTACGAGGGAACGTTCAACGTTCCTCCAGAGAAAAATATCTTTCCAGCAAGGGGGAGAGAGTCCTTGGTGGAAAAAGACGAAGGAGTCGGTCGGAGTCTCCTTCCGCCACAATTCTCTCCATCTTCCTAAAATCGAGAGAGAGTAAAATGAAGCTTACTCAGCGAATCAGTTACACCAGTCAATTACCTCAGAATGAATGAATGTCTACGCCGGAAAATCGGAACGAGCTCATTTACTTTTCAAATTGGGAACGCAACTTTCTCGAGAGAGAACATCTCGCTTCCGTTATCGAAAATTCGAACAAAAAAAATATATTCGGGGGTCTTCTTGGGTCATTGTGAATACTGTTACAAGGTCACAATCTTCGACGAACGAATGACTTCAACAATCCCTTCGCAATCAGTTCGAGGATAACAATTTCTTGAAGATGCGTAATGTATTCATTCACCTTTTCCCTTGATTTTCTTCACTTTTCACGCTCCATTTCCCGTCATTTGCCTATCATACAATGTATTCAATGTATGCACATTTAAAAAAACAGATATATTTTTTTATTTTAGAAGAAAGGGAGCAAGAGTCTCGTTGTTGTTTTTTCA